>NW_019296223.1:559-13658 GCF_000500325.1 Leptinotarsa decemlineata
TTTTTTGGCCTTTGAGAGTACCGCCAACTTTAAATGTTTACAATATCGTTTCCTTCGACTATACCAAAAATTGTGTCGGCAGCAGCCGATACTGATCAACAGTGCCTCTGTTGAAGAAATACTAATGAGTCTGTGGATGATGCTGTTGTAAGCTGCTAGTTTGAAAGGGGTGATTAGAATTATTGTTAATAGTTGTGTCTTAATGGGTTGGTTTGTGGTAAATTGCGAAATCGTGTGCTTGTCGTTAATTTTTGTGATTATCGCTATCAAATGGTTTATCGAATTTTTTGTTTCAAGTCCTAATTTTGCTGAATGCTGTTCTTAAAACTACATTGTTTACAAGTGGCATAAACTTTTCACAGAAGGTCGAGAAGATGCGTATAACGACACTCGGCCCTGGACGCTACAGCACATCAATAACCTATGAAAATGTTATATTTATATAACACAAAAAGCTTTTTTTCTTCTTGTATTCATTAAATTTACTGGATTTATTTCTTTTTTGGTAATAGAGTTAGTTCAATTTCAAATTCTAAGAATGCTTCAAATACCGAAACATGCTAAAACTTTGTTTATTAGTTATTCGCTGAAAAACGGGTGTTTTGCTCGGCAAAGATGAAGCAAAATTCTATTTTCTGGACCATAAAATAGTGCGTGAAATTGCAAAACATTTTCTACGAACGACTTCATGGAAAACAAGTTTATTGTTCAACTGGAAGCAGACATACTTCTCAGAATACATTGGCAATAAATAACGTCTGTTGGGAAGAAAAATGGATAAAAAATGATTCAAATGAATACATAGAGTTGAAAAACGTATGTGAAGCGAATTTTCAAGATAGGTAGGTATTTGTATATTTCGTAAAAGAAACTACGATTTGAGATACAAATAGGGAGAGAAAGAAAGGTTTTGACTTTTTACTTCTCCATCTTCAACCAAAATTAAAGGAATCTTTTATATGTATGCATGAGGATGGAGAAATAGAAAACCAAAACGTTTCTTATATACTATACCCCTTTCAATTTAAACAAGATTCGTATGCGCATTGCGTATTCGTATTGCGGCAGTTGTATCGCCAACAGCCTATGCAGGATTAACTTCTGTGAATAATCCTGCACTGACACCTGTCGGAAATAATACAACGCCCTTCGTGGTATTAGCCAGGGGAGTAGTTGTTTTCTGAGAGGTGTCAATCCATTAACCTACTGTGTAGGGAATTAAGACTGGCCTGAACGAATTTTTCTTACATAATTTGAAGATTCAAATAATCGAATGAATGCCATTACGTACTATCATGAGTAGATTTAACCAAGTCTTTATTTCATGAATGGAGTGCTTCAGATTGGTGGTGAAGAGGAACTGAGGATGACAGTATTTCATGTAAGTGAAATTTTACCCTTTTTCATATACCGTATTTTATAGCAATCCTGTGAGTGATATCTGATTTGATTCCATGAAGAATGTTTGAAGAACAAATTGAAAAGGAAAACGTGTGTTTTGTACAATTTAATTTTCATATAAAAGTAGTTGCATCTGAAAGTTACTCATTTCTATTATTTAAATATCGTTGTGAAGAGTTCATTTCAACAGAATTGTTTTCTTCCTTTCTATGGACGATTTTCACATTTTTTTGTATGAAAACGGAGAAGTAGAAAGCCACCGTGGGGCACCGAAAACGAAACAGTACTAATATCTTCAAAATACATGTTTTCTGAAAAATATGCAAAAATACATCTATCATAACCTCAACTGTCAAACCTTCCCCCACCCCCCGTCACTATCACCCTAACAATTTGAATAGGGAAAGTGGTAGGTATGTGTGACACATCATTAAAAAGTATTTCACTAGTTCGGACTTCCATTGTCCAGAACTAGTGAAATTCATCATGAAACATTGTCAATCACCTTCAAACAAACATTAAAAAAGTTATTTTTCACAAGGAATTCGGCCATGTCAATTTTCACTACCTAACTTTCTATTTTGGCGCCCTCTTGCGGAAAAAAACTGTTCCGTTTTCCAAATTATGATACTTCATTTGCAAGCTAATTTGACATAAGTTCGATGACGATGCATTATAGAATTATTCTAAGGAAAAAAACAAAATGGCGGCTCCACAATGGCGGACAAGATATGATTTGATTCAAAAGTTATAAGTGGTTTTCAGGATCGGAAATTATGATTTGTTTGATAAACAATATGGTGGCTCCAAGATGGAGGACGAAATTTGTAATTATGCTCCGATTCGAATCAAAATTAGTATGTGGGGATTTTCAGGGTTACCAAAATATGATTGTTTTGTCGATACAAAAAACAAGATGGCGGACGATATTTGTAATTGTGATTCGATTCGACTCACAATAGGCATATGGGGCAGTATGACTAAAAGAATTGATTAAATTGATAAAAAAGCTTTTATATAAATGCGCTAAAAATATAATTATATAGACTTTTTGATGTGTGACATAGGTTATTCTGTGCGTAAATCATCGTATTTAATAATAATAATAAACGTCTTCATTACTACAGCCACACAAAAAAAATAACAATATTAAGTTCTTACCACATATTTAAAGTTATAGTGAAAGGTGAAGTTCAATTTTCGCAGCTATGCAAATAACTGCTGAATTGTTCTTCCACTTTTCATTCAATTTTATTCCATTCGTTTGAATCATCTCTGTTTAAAATCTGTTTTTTCGTTAATCAGCTGTCGCCCCCATACGAAGGAAGTTGAGAAACTTGTGCGAGCTAAGGACTAACGAGGTCTTACCTTTTAACGTGTGATTCCTAACACGGTTGCAGAATCATCCCAGCCTCAACTAGATAAATTCTCTCGAGAAAAATATCTGGTCGAGGCAGGAATCGAACTCACGGTCTTCCGATCGTGAGTCAGGCGCACTATCACCGCGGCCAATTCCATAAAGTCATGCTGAAAATCTGAACCCAAAATCTCCACAATCCAATTTTTAATCGAATCGGACCATAATTACAAATCTTGTCTGCCATTGTGGAGGCATTATCAAATTAGCTTGCGAATAAAGTATCATAATTTGGAAAACGGAACAGTTTTGTGCCGCAAGATGGCGCCAAAATGGAAAGTCAGGTAGCGAAAATTGACATGGCCAAATTCCTTAGGAAATTATCTTTTCAATGATGTATTACACTTACTACTTTTCCTATTCAAATTGTTTGGGTCATAGTGACCGAGGGGTGGAGGGAGAGGTATGACAGTTGAAGCCCTCCTTCGATTACAAATCGACTTGTTTTTGCATTTTTTCCAGAAAACGTATGTTTTGGAGATATTCGATCTGTTTCCTTTTTGGTGCCCCACCCTGTATGTTATAGGATTTGAAATAGAGGAACTTCATTTCAGAAAAAAATAATATTTTGAGCTGTTATGCTTTTTTTCACTCGAAGTATTTCTACAAATTTCGTTATTATGTAAATTGTTGTTTATAGTGTAAATTAAGATGGAAGTAGAACGACCCCTGTTAAGCTAGCAAAAACACTTCCAATTTTTATATTCATTGAATTTGATTTTGTGCTCTATTCTACAATTTTTTGCTCTATTCCACAATTTTTTTGTTTTACATTTAACAAAGGTATCGTGGGTTCTGCTAGCTTAACGAAAAACACTTTTTTGAACGCCATTATTTTCTCATTTTAGGCTTCTATTACCCCTTATCGCCAACTTTCTATGACTTGTTTTTTTTTTTAATCTGTGGGTCACAATACAATACAACACATTTCCAAAAGACCTGCAAAGTACAAGTGTAGGAAAAAAAAGATGCTATAATTAAGTGACTAGAACAGAGGAAAATATTGATAAAAACAAAACAAAAAATCATACACAAAACAACCGTTTTGAATATTCTTACAAACAAAAAATGCCTTAATGGAATAAAAACATAAACTTGAAGTTGTCATAACTATTAATATTTTTTAGAACGGTTATTGCTAGTTGAATAGTTTAGAATAAGTACAGTACTATGTGAAACCAGCGTTAATCTGTGACTCGGGATTTCAAAGGAATTGATAAAGTATTGAATCGTAACGTGAAATTGAGAACTCTGATAGAGTCTCCCTGGCATGCAAAATAGTGTTCAAGATATATAAACATGGCAGTGTCAAAAAGTTAGCATTTATAAATAAATGGCGACAAGAATATTGTTCAGGTTTAAACGACATTGTTCTTATTATTCTTTTTTGTATCATGAAAACTTCCTTAGATCTAGTGATGTTTTCCTAACACAGCAACATTTGGAATAATGAAATTAATGCATGAATACTTTATATTGAAGTGAAATTGACAGATGAAACTTTTGAAATGGCGACTAGGCGCCATCTGGAAAAAAAATTAAATGGAAAAGGGGGTCTTGTGACAGACCATTTTGAAGCTCCTGACGAATACTTCACAACCCTAGAATATGAAGTCAATATCTTCACCTACTACAAAATGGCGGAACATTCAATAATTTCCTGAAGACAAACACATTCATATCGATATTTCTAGAAATATTATATTGAAGTGAAATTGACAGATGAAACTTTTGAAATGGCGACTAGGCGCCATCTGGAAAAAAAATTAAATGGAAAAGGGGGTCTTGCGACAGACTATTTTGAAGCTCCTGACGAATACTTCACAACCCTAGAATATGAAGTCAATATCTTCACCTACTACAAAATGGCAGAACATTCAATAATTTCCTGAAGACAATCACATTCATATCGATATTTCTAGAAATATTCCTTTTATCTGCCATATGGCGTCTCCAACAACCCGATAAGGTTTGTTGAGTTATTTTTTGTTTATAAAAACGACAAAAAATGTCAATACGACAATGAACATCAGTGTTCAGTTAGAATTTTCTCATTTAGTTTTCGGTTTTACCAGTAAAAAAGGTACCACGTCAACAATCTCCAAAATAGTCAATTCTCGTCCATTTGAAGAAAAAATTGAAGCGATTTTTATTTACGGTGCGACGCGTAACTTTCACGAGACCGAGAAGATTTTCAACTTGTATCCGAATTCACAACAACCGGTAGTGTACATAACAAAAAGCCCCCAGGCCATCCATCCATTCCGGAAGAACAGACAAGTAAGAAACTATTTGGATACTACTTTTCGCGGTTGTTGGATTGGCCGTCGAGGTCCTACGGAATGGCCAGCCCGCTTGCCAGATTTGACACCTTTGGACTATTTTTATAGGGCTATTTGAAGCAAAAGGTGTACGAAACTGAACCTGTTCCAATATTGGATATACGGCAGATAATAAATATTTGTAGAGATATTGACGTTACAGTGTTCGAAAATGTTCGGCGTGAAATATCGGATAGGCTGTTCATATGTCAAGAAGTTCAAGCCAACCATTTCGAGCATCTTCTCAAGCTTATTACCTCATATTACGTAGTTGAATGTCAATGTATTCAGGCAATTATTAAAAGTTCCGCCATTTTGTAGTAGTTGAAGATATTGACATATTCTATGGTTGTGAAGCATTTATCAGGAGCTTCAAAAAGATGTGTCACAAAACCCCCCTTTCCATTCAATTTTCCCCAGATGGCGTCTAGTCGCCATCTTGAAAGTCTCATATGTCATTTTCACTATTATGCATTAATTTCATTATCCCAAATTTCAATTTTTTGAGTTGACTCGTTCAAAAAATAAAAGGGGGGGTATTATAGAAAATCATTGTAAATTGAGAATTTTAGGCTCATTTTGGTCTCCTATGACACTCCATCGCCGACATTTCATAAGTTGTTTTGAAAAAATCAGTGGGTTTTATTAATAAGCTTGCAAAACCAAATCAAAAACCTCACTTTTTGTGAAATTTTTCCTTACAATAATTTTAGGCTCCTTTATTACGATACTGAACATTTATACTTCTCGTTTGAATTGAATATTTGGGTAAATACCTCAGACACAAATGGAAAGTCGGTGATGGATGGGAACAGAAGTCTAAAATTCCCAATATTTTTCATCTCTTCCACATTTCTAGAACACTTTCAAACAACTAGTCCCCTTTCTACCGTGTGTGTGTCTGGGGTAATCTCCCAAATATTCAATTCAATCAGTAAATTGTTCAACATCGTAATGAAGGAGCCTAAAACGTTTGCCTTCACCAAAAAGTGAAGGACTTCGATTTGGCTTAACGGAAAAGCTAGCAGAACCCACTTTTTTTAAGCAACACATCGAAAGTCGACGATTGGGGATCATAGGAGCCTAAAATTCTCAATACATTTCTTTCGTACCCATGGTTGAAGAATATTTTTGAAAACTTATTTTTAGTTTTGTCGCGTGTGCCTAATCATTCAAATCAAACAAGATGTGAAAAAATGTTCAATATCCTGATGAAGGAGCCTAAAATGAGCCTAAAAGTATTGAAAGTTCAAATTTCCCAAAAAGTGAAAAATTTCGACTTAGTTCTGCCAACTTTACGGTAAAGCTAGTAGAACCCATATATTAAAAAAATTAAATCATAGAAAGTCAGCTGTAGGAGACAATGGGAGCCTAAAATGTGCTTGTCTAATTGAGGAAAATGTTAAGCTAATAAAACCCACAATAAATTCGTTAAATGAAGATCAAAATATTCTGAAATAGGGTAAAAATATAGCCTTAAATTAAGGGCTGAAAATAAATACAAAAATTGAAAGTTTTTCCGCTAGCTTACAGCGGACACTCTAGTTTTGATGGTTTAATTTTCAATTCTGGCGTATTATAAGCTATCATTCTTACATTTTTCATTTCTTGTACCATATTCACTTTTTCACTATTTTGGTATGGAGGGCTTGAATTCATGGTTGAACTGATGTCTCTCTGTGATTAAATGAGTGGCATATAGGGAATTTATTTTCCCATTCTGGAAACGAATTCTGTGTTCCATTATGCGCGTTTTGAACGTTCTTCCAGTATGACATATATAAAATATCGGACATGACCCACATGATAATGTATACACTCCCGATTTTTCTAAAACTGAACTTATATCTTTGTTATTCTTAATGTGCATGCCTAACTTCTTGTTGGTTTTGAAAGCAATATTTACACCTTTGTTGTGCAGAAAATTTGAAATATACGTAGTGGTTTGGCCTAAGTAGGTTGAAGTTCTAAAACTTTTACCTTCATCTTTTCGAATTGGGTAAACTTCCTTCAAAGCTTGGCTGTATACATTTTTTGACAAAAGAGAATGTATTAGACTGCTATCGTAATCATTGTTGACGGCTATTTATTTTTATTATGTTCAATTCTTTATTGAAATTCACATCTGACAAGGGAGCAATTGTCAGTCTGTGGATCATACTGTTGAATGCTGCTACTTTGTGATAATATGGATGGGTGGACGAATTATGAATGATACATTGAAAAATCATGTTCATTGTTAACTTTCGTTATTGTCAAGTCCAAAAAATTTATCGAGTCGTCCTTTTCCATCTCCATGGTGAATGTGATAGAAAAGTGGAGAGAATTGATGAAATTCAAGAACTTAGTCAATTGTCTGTTCATTACTGTGAAACATACCAGGATATCATCTACATATCTATACCAATACACGAAACTTCTTACCAGTGGGTTACTGTGTATTTTGCGATCCAAATCGTCCATGAAAATTTCTGCCAGAACTAAGTGGATTTCCCATTATGAGACTTTTGCAGGATGAGTAAAAACTTTCACTGAATTGGAAGCAATTCTGTGACAAACCGTAAACGAGTCTAATATTTCCTGTTTCACTACAGGATTGATAGACCTTTCGTCCAATAAGTTCCCTACCAGAGTAATCGTTTCATTCTGAGGAATACTGGGAAACATATTCTTTACATTGAATGAAATCAATATGGCATTATTCGGGAGTGTAATATCTTGAATTTCATTGATCAAATGGTATGAATTCCTCAATTATATAGTTCTATTAGAACGAAAATTTCGCAGGATTGGACAGAAAGGTGGCAAAAGCAAACCACAAATAAATTATTCAAAGTGAATCCGGAATTGATCAAACAGAACTACTCATACTTAACCAGAAGAGATCAAATCACAATTACTCGTTTGAGGATCGGTCACACCAGAATAACACATGAACATTTATTCAAGATACAGCCTAGCACCACTGCTAGAATTACGAATGCTTTGTCTTTGGGCTTCAGTTTCATCTTTCAGGATACCAACTGAATCTTCTCCAATATCTTATTACCGATAAAAGCAGATGACAGTGGAAATTAAATCGACAAATCTATGATAAATTAATCGAATAAAGCCACCAGCTGGCACAGTTTAAACGAAAGCTTACTTCATTTTATGAATTTGTGTCTGGAGGACAAAGAAAACACATGTATCATGTAATAAATGAAATGATCTATGACGAATAGCCCGCATATAAAAAGAACCGATTCGAACCAGAGATGAACCAGACTGAAATTTGACTTACTGGTCTGGTAACTCTGCGTGGATGACTAATGAAAATGGGAATCGGGACATAGACGCATCCGAATTAGGGTCGAGGGGATAAATAATCCCTAAGTTTGAAGTGTAAAATATAAATCAACTAATAATGAAATTGAATACACCGACTCTCGATGAAAATCAATAACACTATTCATGATAATTATTACAAATATGCACAATATAGAGTTTATCTCCAATCTGTGTTTCACTACAGCAGTAGTTTCCTCAGTGACAATGCAATTTATACAAATTACCCACATTAATTAATAGAGATTACTTATTTTCAAAAAGGTAGTCTTGAAATCAGGTAACCACCAGGTAAATTATTGTTATCAATGATTTGATTGATTCTAGGAAATTTTATTATGAAAATAAATTCCAACAGTGGTGACCGTTCAATGGGAAATTTGATTGTTCACTTTTTTATATTTTTTCATAGATTCCACCAGGTTCAATTTTTGTCCTTTTTTCAATGTATGTAGTAAATCGTAGTTTATGTCGAAATCGTAATTGTTTTCCAACAGGTTGCATGCATAGATTGAATTGGTTTCCTTCAATTCAAAACTTCTTTTGTTTTCGGATATTCTTTCTTTGAAATTTCTGGATGTTCTTCCAATATAAACTTTTTGACACGAGCCACATTGTAGCTTGCAGACCCCCATTTGTTGTCCTTGTCGATGTTGGAATAGGTATATTGTTTTTCATATGATATTAATTTTGTATGCTAGGTTGATGTTCTGTTCAGTTAGTAGTCTGCTCACCTTTTTTGATGACTTTCCTGTATATATCAGTGTTTTGAAAGTGTTAGTATTATCTTTTATGTGAGGGTATATTTGTTCAACGGCTTGTTTGAATAGGTTTTCGTGTCTGAATTTGAGTTGTTATTTACTGCCACCTGCTTTAATTTTTTTCTTTATTATTAGGTTGTTACAAAAGTTTGCAGGCGTGTTAGGCGTACACATTCTCGAACCATCACTCCACCCTTTCATAACTGTGTCGTGAGTGTCATACCAAGTTTCGTCCAAAGAGAAATTTTGCCGTTNCCACTTTCCTAGGTAAACCTCCTAAAATGACTGGACTATCACTGATATAAGGAAGATTATTTGAGTTTACATAATAAAATCGTTATTTGGTTTGAAATTATAAAATACTGGTAAAAGCCATGTGGCTGCAGATCACAGAGAGAGGTAATAAAACAGTTGACACTGACAGCTGTCATGTGATTCAGTTTGAAAAATCGTTTGTATGTCTATGTTGAACTATGGAACAAAAGAGAACAATTATGGTTCAAGTGTGATTAGAGTAATCTGCTGTTTTATGAGATTTGAGATTGAAGATGATCGAAAAACGTGTCGAGGTATCAAAATAACAGTTTGGTGTTGGGAAAAACCACCAGTAATATTCATCACTACCAAAGGTTCCAAACAGAGCATCACAATACAGCAATAATCCTTATCTAATTAAGTACCTTAATACATTGTGCATTTAATATAGATCAATATGGTCCTCTGTATGTAATTTAAATAAAATTTTCGAAGATATTACAGATTTAAAATGCAGGGAGATTTTACAGTTTTAAGTAGACTCATTAAAACGGACAAAATATTTGAAACAACCTAATAAAATTGGAAACTTTGAATATGGATCCGTATTTCTTGTAACAATTTTCTGATCAACAGTGTATTTCCACCGATCGGACAAAGCCGCAGCAACAGCACAGCAAACCACAGCAAAACCATATCAACAGCACAGGAACAGCAACTGTGTCGATTTGTACAAAACAAAAACTTGAGTTGTAAAATAATAAACATTTTGAAAACTTTGTGTCGCGAGCGAATGTCTTTGTGTTTTTGTAAACATAGTTCGCATTTCTCCATCATTTATCAAATCTACTATAATTTTATCCCTTCCATAATCTACTCGTCTTCTTAACAATGAACTCGTCTAGAATCTTGTTTTTATGCGTTTTCGCTCAGAAGACTCGATTATAAAAAAACCGCAGTCCATTATGAAAACATCTTCTAGATATGGCATGATGAAAACTGCTCGTGTAGGTAGTGAAAACGACAGAATACATTTCACAAGCGCGACTAAGGCTGAATTTTGTCTGTTTGGTGGCACTCGGTTTCGAGTGTTTTTTTTCGAAACAAAAACAAGTTTTTTGTTTCTGTATTTCAAAACGAAACTAGTCGCAAGCGAGTCCGTTTGGTGGAAATCCGCGTAATGTAATTAAATTTAAGTTCATTTCGTATTCACGAGAGTTTTGTTGATTTGATAACCATCATTTAAATTATTATTTTTTATTACGACTCTCCTCTATTGAGGGGATCAACTTTCTTCATTAATTATTTTTCGGATGACAGCTCTTGGAAGAATATTTTTTACCAAGAAATTTTCGGTTAGTTGGAAATTTTTGTTATAGAATTCAGGATTGGAAATGGTGATTGCTCTTGAGAGTCAAGTTTCTTTTAACGTTTTATTATGATTTTACTCAATATTTTACATATTATGTTTCCATTAGAACCGGTCACTAATACACTGTAGTGTTCTTGGAATGAAATGAGGTTATCAATCATAACACTGTTTCTTTGAATCATCATTTTCTTTGATAATCTATCAAAGGTCATTAGATGGATTTCCCAAATAACTGACCTGAGTTTCACAAAGGTCAAATATATATATATATATATATATATATATATATNCAATAGGTTTCTCAATCGAATAAAAATTTTTGATGATATCTCCCACACACTTTCTTTCATTTAAATTCACAGATAGGAAGCGCTTAGTGAAATATCCCATACAAAGATAAATAAAAACTAGCTTTTGAAGTTATGCTTCTTCACACAAAGCTCATTGAGAGTAACTGACAAAGTTAGGTGATGAAGATATTCGCAAACTAAAACTAAATTATCATGAGAGACAGTACAATTTTAAGAAATAGAAGGTGATATATACGACTATACTACTATTACAAAAAAGTATTGCTTGAGAATAACATTTACAAACCGCCAAATCATTCATTCAACAAACATATAAGTGATGAAATTTCGCCTCTTGATAAACTCCCCAATAAACGAAGGAAAGAAAATTAGTATTGTATTGGGTTGTATACAGTGCATTCCATTCAAAACGAGCCCCCCTAAGTTACTTTTGGTATAATGATTTTCAGGAAAAAACAATAGTATAGAGGGGGACACATTTTGAAATATTCACATTTTATGTTACTTTCCCTATGGCACTCCCAGAGCATGTTATTATTTTTTTAATGGATCATCCTATATTGTTTCGCATTATCAGATGCCCCATGATGAGCAGATTTCAACAAAGTATAAAAAATATGGTCTGAAGCTTATGGTTCGGAAGCTATAAATCATTTGAGTTGAAAACGAGCCACCCTGAATAACTTTTGAAACAATGATTTGCGGGAAAAATAAAAAAAACAGCTCAACAATTATACAGGAGGTCAGATTTTGAAATATTCGATCTAGAGACAAATATAGAAGTAATTGATCAGAAAGAGATTTTTTTTAATAATTCTTGAATCAAAATCTGATGACTGGACAATGAGAAGAAAAAAATTTTCTATAGTACATGTTCAAAAACGTTTCCACCAACTTCCATACAATGGTACAAACCAGCTTCCATTGCCGCGGTTGAGAATGTCGGGAGTTATTTCTCTGCAATGGCTCATTATATTCTCTCTCAAATCTTCTAACGTTGTTGATTCTATCTCATACACTTTAGACTTCAAATGATCCCATAGAAAGAAATCTACAGAAGTGAGATCCGGAGACCTTGGTGGCCATTCTGTAGGACCTCTTCCGCCAATCCAGCGACCAGGAAAATGATCATCCAAAAATTGTCGCACTGGAGCTGCATAATGAGGAGGTGCACCATCCTGCTGAAAAACTATTTCGTTTTCGAATAAATTTATATCCTCCTCAATTGCCCTATTGATGCACGGTATTATTCGATTCCCCAACATATCCAAATATTTATCACTAATCAAATTATCGATAAAAAAAGGTCCTATGATGTGGTCACCTAAAATTCCTGTCCAAAGATTTAGTTTTTGAGGTCCAAACATGCTCTGCTATTCCTAATTTGCTGGTTTTTCCTCGCTGTGAATGTTTCTTGTGTTCGGCCATGCGAACTTTCTAGAAACAGCAAGAGCCTCACAAGGAAGAGGAGCCGCCACAACAATTCTTGTACTTCCCTACATTAGAGGATTGTCCGAAAGGATAAGAAGAATTAGGTCCAACATCAGAACCTGCTTCAGATCTGGAAACACTATCCGTAACAGCCTCACGAAAAACAGGCCACCAAACGCGGACTGCGATTCCAAGAATTGCCTTTACGGATACCCTGCGAGTGCGGAGAATCATACATTGGTGAAACTAAGAGGCCATTGAAAGTTCGCATTGCTGAGCACAAGAAACACACACATCGAGGGGAAACCAGCAAATCAGGAACAGCAGAGTACGTTTGGACTCATCAACATGACGTCAAGTGGTCTCAAGCTGAAATCATCCACAAGGAGGAACACTGCTTTTGGAGAAAATTCATAGAAGCTGCATATATGTTGTCCAACAACGCATTTAGCCAAGCTAGCATAGAGATACTCAACAAGCGGAACATGACCAACTGCCGCCAA
>NW_019296224.1:0-10162 GCF_000500325.1 Leptinotarsa decemlineata
TTTTGGTTAATATATTTGTTATTTTCAGCTATTCATTTTCAATTCTTCTTTTTTAGTTGTTTCAGGGATTTCAAATCATTTTATATAGTAGACAATGGAAGTCCGAACTAGTTAAATTCATCATGAAACATTGTCAATCACCTTCAAACAATCATCAAGGTAGATAAATATAGTACAAAAGATACACATTAAAAGGCAAAGCATTAAAACTTGCAATGAAAAAATTCACTTACGTCATAAGGGCAGAGATCAACCAGCAGCCCTTTTATACTTTTTTTGAATTTAATCATATGTAATTTTCTCATATATGGTGGTAGATGGTTGAAGAGCCTTATCGCTATAGTAAAAAAGCTTTTATGAGTAATTGCCAGTCGATGTTGTGGCATAAGAAGATTGTGGCCATTTCTGGTCAAATATTCATAGTTGCGAATAACTTGAGGGGTGTTATTTTATGTCTTGGTATATACAAGACATTGATATAGGTATGTATAGAGTCGTAATGGTTAATATATTAAATTTTTTCAAATAAACGTCTACAGCTGTCAGTTTGGTTTGTCCTTCCCAGGATTCTAATAGCTGTTTTTTGTAAAATGAATATTCTTTCTGAATCAATTGAAAGTCCCCAAAAAACCAATCCGTGTGACAGCTTAGACTGAAATGATCCTATGTAAGTTGCTCTGGAAATGACGTTCTTGCAAACTTTCGTATGACTCTTTTGCTTTTCGGGCTAAACTTATCATTTTCAACTAAATTATGTATATTAATGAATGTAGTGAAACTTGCCTTGTTTATTTCAATCTCAATGGCTCAGTTTCCTACATTTTTTGTATAAAGATGCAGAAGTGAAAAACCACAAAGCTTTTTTCCCGAAAAACTCACTTTTTCTGAAAAAATAACGCTCTCAATCTGAACATTATTTTTGTTCTGTTGTGGAAGAAGGGCTTTCATTAATTCATTTTACGCCGGACATAAAATTCTACATCAAAACACTATTTCCAAAGAATATCGTTTTTTCGGTATTATTTATCCTTCAAAGAAACACTCAATAGAAAATTAAGTACAAAACATTAGGCATTCAAAATAGAGTAATTCAGCAAGGGATGTTGCTTATATATAAATGGATCAGTGGAAATCCCGATAACAGGATAATAAAGTTCGCAGGAGAGAAATTACCATGGGAATAGGTTCATTGCAGTTAGCAGCCTTTGGCATTCCTTCATTATCTCCTAATCAAGCTACTGGTTCGAAGAAATTAGCCCTGATTAAACATTAGGCGCCATTCATCGGAACTCATGCGTTGTTGATTGTCTTCCGTTTGCATGAATCTTGCGGATTTCTCGTTGCTATCAACAGAGTCGGCCTCGGGTTATACTAGATAATGTGCCCTCAATGAAATTGATTCTTGGGTATATTATTTTTATCGATGTCAAACCCCAATTACCCAAGTTGAACGAGGGTCCCCTGCAAGTAGCCCATCCCTACAAATCCAATCGAATCGAACCTATTTGATACATTTTTTTCAAAAATTCTATCTACATGACGTCAAAAGATTGCGAAATTTTTTAACGGAGATTCTTGCCTCGAAGACGAGCCCCGAAGTGGCCGACCTACAGTAATCAAGGATGAGAATTTGAGGACCCTGGTTGAATGCAGGGTATCTCCAAAGGCTCTAAACAATTCAAGATATTGCCAGAACATTTAGTGACACGATTAATATCGTCAAACTTAAATCAGTCCGTTTCGTCTTTGACCAATTCGTAATAATGACCAAATTCAACGCCAGAACCACAGTGAACAATCTCTGCATGAAGATTATAATAGTGGTCTGCTAGATTGAAGTGTTCATCTATTTCGAACCTTCGTAAGAGTTTGGACTTCCGTCAGAGGCTGAGAGTGAATATCATCAATATTATCAATAGATTGACTGGTGCCTTAGCTATATTTGTTGCCAAACATGTTTGGCACATGTTTGGCAATACAGTTGATCATCATCCCATTTTCAGATTTAAATAGACAATTCTTTGTAGAAATAGATAGTGTTGAGTCAGAAAGATATTCAGTTGATGTTGGAGTAGCGCAAGGTTCAATTCTGGGACCATTGCTTTTCTTACTATTTCTCAATGACCTCCCAATTAATGTCGATAGGCCCTTTTACCTCATCAATGTTGCTGATGACACAACATTTGGTATAGCTGAGTCATCTATGGAGGATATGATTTTATCGGTTGAACTCTGTATTAGTGAAATGACAAAATATTGTCATTCCAATAAACTGATGCTAAATGCACAGAAAACAAAAATTATATATTTCAATAAGAACAATTTGATCGATAGTAAAGNTTACCAGAACCACAAGGCCTGTAGCTCCTATTTGGGGGGCAAGAATGACCTTAGTCCATTGATCGCACTGAAAAAGAAGAAGGTGGATCAATCACTTGCGAATTAACCTTGATAGGAGACTGATGAATATACACATATCTCGGCTTGTTTCGAAGAGATTTTAGTTCCGTACTGAAATGAGGGCAATGCATGATCTCATCAAAATTATGTGAAGGGGGAATAGTTCCAAGTTCTGAAGCAGCATTGCCACGTTGAATAGCAATACTAATTATTTCTATCAAAAAAGAAGTAGAATGGTAATCTTTCGTTGCTTGGCCTATTCTCCTTCAGAGTTCATGAACGAATAACAGAGGCTCTGGGCCATAAACCCCAAAAGTTTCAACCACTACTGGATGCAACAAATAGTTGTTACCAAGATTTTGAAATTTTTTTCATTTTAATTTTTCGCCAGAAAATGCTGCAGTTCCAGCAGACTTCGGACTTGCGGCTAGATGGAAAGCCGCGACCGTGTCAACGCAAGTGAAGTCTCATACCACAGGTTGACCGTATTTTCATGGTATGAGAGACATATCATCTGGTCGTTTACCATCATCTCGACTGGTACCTAAGGGTTCCAGAATTGCAGGAACATCCGCTGCGACACCATAGCTCGTTTCAATATGTTGTTCACATGGTGATGTTGAGATGTACGCCCTGCACTTCTTCTGCAACTCAAACCATGCGTACCTTTCTCATCAACTACACTCAGCAAACACACGTATGAGGCACACAAATAGATAAACCCATCCCAAGTCCTACTGCTATTCTGAAAGATTCATCATCTAATAGTGTTCCAAAGTGAAGCATTCAATTTTAGATTTCAAAAGTTTATCAATTATAATGTTCAGAAGAGGTCAGTCCTATGCTCTTAGTATTTTCTTTTCATCTGTAGGAGAAGCAATATTAGTTTTGGCATGCCAAAGTGATTAACCTTCAGCATAAGATACGTCTTTGATATTGATAAATATAGTAGAAAGGATGGAATCGATAAGATCAGAAACACTATTGACTGACGACAGAAACGCTGGTAAAGCTAAAGCAGGAGCCAATTTCAAAATGATGGATTCGGAAATATTATTCGGAGTTGAAAGAGTAATCAACTCGCATTTATCAAAATTTAGTTCAAGTCCATGATATTTTGTGTCCATGATGATTTTTTCTGAATCTTTTGAAACAATGTTTTCATCGCCAGCGATTGATCCATCGTCCAAATACCAACAATTTAGTTCAAGCCTTGGCTTCGACAGTATTTTCTTTCGCCAAAAAGAAATGCACGAAATTCCTTTTTATCCAATTTCTTCAAACTAACAAAAGTTGCTTCACTGGAAATGTTCTGTCCCAGTTCGACAGCTGTGGAATTTGTACACTGCCTCTTGAAGGCAGTGTTGCCAACCGGAAGAACTATAAAGTTGTTAACATGAAGCAACATTCTGATCAGGCGATAACCATGGGAAGATTATTATCTGCTCCGGCCAGAAAAGTGAGAATCTCTGGAAGGGAGATTGACTGGAAAGCGCGGGTAAAGTACCTCGGCCTTTTGATAGACCGTAGGCTCACTTGGAACTCGCACATTATGCACGTCAAATCTAAGATCGAGGGTCGGATAGCCAGTCTGTACCCTCTGATCAATAGAAAATCAAAGATGAGTATTCCGATACACTGCTTCGTATTCCGTTACGCTAGTATGTCAGACGCAAATCAGTTCGCGCATGCGTCTCATCCAAAATTAAATACTAACAGTTCAGATACACAAAACTGGAACTGTCAGAAATATTTGAATATCTTCTTCTTCTCTTTTATCATTCAATGGCCTCAGCTACTAAGACTATAACGTAATGACTGTGCATTCAGTTGTCAGCTGTCAGCTTTGAGTGCTGTCCACTTCCATATTTTTTCTCAATACTGATTATTTGTAGAAAATTCCGCTACTATATGATCAAATCCGCTACCGACGAGTAAATTCTGCTACGGTAGCGGAATTCCGCTAAGGTTGACAACACTGATTGAAGGTTAGGGTTAACTAAAAATATTATGGAATCAAAACGAGTAGCGCCGTCTGTGTGGTAGCCTACGAACTTTTCAGCCCACCTAATATGATTTACCCATCTTCAAAAATACTTAATTTTGAACTCAGTTGCTTTCTTCCTTTCTTCGGCAGTTTTCAACATTTTTCTGAGTGAAGATGGATAAGTAGAGAGCCTTAACTTTTTTTTCATAAAAATTAAGCTGTCTTAAAAATATTCCCCTTTCGATTCAATTTGATAATATCCGGACGATGTCGATTTCATTACCGGAAAGTGCTCAAAAAAAATGTATTGTGACGGTCCTACTGAATTTTCAGTTGTAATTCTGTAATCTAATTAGTAAATGCAAATATCATTGATTACAGCCTCTTTGTAGTCACTTTCCGCTGTCGCTCTCTATGATATTCTCTATAATTAACAGTCTCCAAATGGTCTTTGTTCTTCATGAAATTATGTCCATTTGCCACCCGTAACACAGAAAGTTATGCTTTCAGAGCCGGTAAATACTCAGTCAACACATGTAATCGAACTGTCTGGTCGAATGTCAACATTTGATGTATGTTCCGCAGCAATATTTACAGTGGCAACGGAATGATCGATTCGAATATAAAAGCCAGGGTTGATCTCGCTCTTATTGTTACCGAATTCGGGGTAAATTCGATACAGAATATACCTATGTGCGGTCTGTGAACAACGCAACGGTTATTTTTGGATTTTTGATACCCTTTGTTGCTGATTATTTTGATTTTTTCAAAGAAAACTCTGCTTTTTATCCTAACCTTCTTGCCGATTTGTCAATACAAATATTCGCAGGAAAATAAATATATCGAAATATTCGTCTCTCTAAAAGTAGCTACACTGTAATTTTTGGTAAATGCCTGCAGAAAAACAACTACTTTCTCTGCTAATACCATGATGGGCATTGAATTATGACATTTACCAAAACCTAGAGTGAAGCTACTTTGGAAGAGATGAATATTTTGAGATTTCATCTTGATATATTTATTTCGTTATATGTATGTATCTCTTCTCAAAACAGTACTCAAACTTATTTTGATTTCTGGTAATAAAGAGTTCATGAAAAGCACAAACATAGCACCTTGGAACTCTTACTCTTGTTGGGTGGATAGCAGTAACATTAAAACAATCTGTGGTTGTGGGGATTCGATGACGTCAACGAAGGCCATTTTTGCCTGGTCCTGATTCGCGAAGGTTCCAACAATGAGAAAGTTATCGAAGCGCTTGAAAAGATGGTAGTCGGTTGGCGACAGGTTTGGGGAGTATGGTTTGTGAGGCAGAATTTCGATGCTCAATTCGTTTGATTTTCAGAAGGCAATTGAATGTGCAGACGGGCATTGTCATGGAGCCGGAACGGACCTCTACTGTTGACCAGTGCCGACTGCTGCTGATGAAATTTTCGGTACATTTCGTCGATTTCCTCACCATGGTCTTTTTTGGTGAGTTTTCGTTTTTGGAAAATGCGTTTTGGTTGCGCAAAAGTACAGGCCTCGAAATATGACAATTTCTGTCAACTGTTCAAATCGTGGAGCATCCAGTCTTCGAGCTTCTTGACCTTTCCAATAAGTTTTGAACCATCAGAAACCGCATGAGAGCTAAAGCCCAGTTCAAATTCAAATTTTATTGCATCTACAGTGTCACCATTAAAGTGCGCACCATATGGGAAACTTTTTTTTCGAAAAGTTTCAATGAAGTTTAACTTCGGCACTTGTTTGTGGTTTGTATTTAACTTAAAATGATGTGGCCAACTGCAACCCACTGACGTTCAGTGTTTATCAAATTCAACTTTCTTTTTGAAAAAAATTGAAAAAGTGCATTTCTAGATCGAATTTAACAAAAAGTTACTTGAAAAAGTTGTGTCTACGGCAATTTTATATCCATATGCCTAATTTTATGCAACTAGGATGAAGTTAACGTTTTGCTTATTTTTGACAGATATCCCCTTTACTTTAAAACACAAGTTCGGTTAATTTTTATCAATTCATGTATATATAACAAACTCATCATCCAGTTTAACTTTTCTGATAAATTTTTACTTATACGGACATTTTTAGAGAGAAATTAAAAATGGGCTATAAAAATTTTAACATGACTGATGCAAAGTTTCAATCACTTGGCTATTTTCTTAAACAAACGTCAGTACCTTCAATTTTGAAAAAGCAGACACAACTCACAAACTGCAATAAATATTAATAAAATTACTAGAGTTGAAATTACATTAAAATTTCAATATTCAGTATTTACAGATTATTTATAAACACTAACTAGGGCGGTAAGGATGCTTAATCACAATGAATAATAACATTTTTAAGTAGTTCTTGACAAACAAAATGCATGCTATGGTAGTGTCAAGTTGTTGATTTACTTGTCAAATTTTTAATAGTTATTGTTGCAATAATGTTGTCTCTTCAGGAAAGAATAGAAATAGTTTTAATATGTGGCGAGAATACACCATACCGGCAAGTAGCTAACATTTTTAATGAACGGCATCCAGGAAAAAATGTTCAACATATCAAGGATAATGTCGAAATTCAGAGAAACAGGATTCGTAGCAAATCAATTGGGGAAAAAGCACACTCCAAGTAAATATGATGAGGAGGCCCAACTTAACATTTGTTTAAAAGTTATTGAAAACGGGCAAACGAGCATAACTGATATTATAAAAAATACCTATAACAAGAGAAAAATGTTAGAAACATTTTATTGAAGAATAAATTTTGGCCTTACAAGCCAAAATTTTTTAACACATTGAAAGAACGAGATTTTGATGTCCGTTTGGGGTTTTCATTCTGGTTTCAAGGAGAAAGAGAAGAAAATGTAAAGTTTCCGTATAAAATTTTATGGACAAATGAGGCAACGTTCTCTTCAAATGGAACGGTAAGTTCTCAAAATTACCGATGGTGGGCCCAAGAAAATCCCAATTTCACAGTTGAATGTGGTGATCAGTATTCCTTAAATTTCTCTCTAAAAATGTCCGTATAAGTAAAAATGTATCAGAAAAGTAAAACTCCATGATGAGTTTGTTATGTATACATGAATTGATGACAATTAATCTAGGGGATATCTGTCAAAAATAAGCAAAACGTTAACTTTATCCTAGTTGCATAAAATTCGGCATATGGATATAAAATTGCCGTAAACACAACTCTTTCAAGTAACTTTTTGTTAAATTCGATCTAGAAATGCATTTTTTCAATTTTTTTCAAAAAAAAAGTTGAATTTAACAAACACTGAACGTCAGTGGGTCGCAGTTGGCCGCATCATTTTAAGTTAAATTCAAAACACAAACAAGTGCCGAAGTTGAACTTCATTGAAACTTTTCGATAAAAAGTTTCCCACATGGTGCGCACTTTAATGGTGACACTGTATACCTCTTTAACAATAAATAGACCAGATTAATCCAAGTTCACAAATTAAATTGTGTCTGATGATTATGTACAATTAAAATGACAAAAATAATTTTTAGTTAAAAAAAATATTACTTTCTTGAATGTTATGAAACATCGAGTCAAAAACCGAACTTGAATCAGGTATTTCAGTCATGCATACTTCACCATCTGTGAAAAATCAAGACCATCACAAAGATAAAGCAATATACATGAAGAAGCATGAGAAAGAAGGTCAGGAGTGGAAGTCATTAACCACTAAAAAGTTGTAAAAGCATCCTTCGACCAGTACTTTTTTAAATTTACATTTGAAGATACCTGGACATCTGCTCTCTCTCAATTCGAGGGGCAGAATAGACGTATTCTAGTATCCTCTGCAGCTTGTTGTTGCATGGTGTGACAAATTTTCTTCGGTAAAATATTTTTTTTGTTTCTGGTGTCATACAGTTTCTGTGAGTCAACCGTTTTAATATATAAATAGAGGGCACCGTGAGAATTTTTTTACGTTTGAAAGTGTCTGCATGGTGTTCTATAAGATAAGTAGAAATAATAATACTTTTTTGCAACACAAACTCTTTGTAGTTCGGATCCTTGTCCTCATACAACGATACTATTTGAAATAGCGGAGAAACCAAGTGCATAGTAAACTTCAAGCAGACATTCTCGTTTCAGCATGTTTTGGAGTGTAGTGACCACAGAAACATTTGTTCAACTTGCCACATCGTATATCGATATGCGAGTTCCACGAGGTTGTAGTCGAATTGTGTTCCTAAGAACTTCACCATGATGGATGGCTCAATTGACACTCCTTCAACAGAGAACGGAAAATGCAAAGGAGTTCTATGTTTACTATAAAACTCTATATATTATATATTCCATCTTATTATGATAAATCATAAGTTTATTTTTATAGCACCAGTCCTTGAACTGTATTAGGATTGTGTTGACCTTTTCGGCTAGTGTTTCAGATGAAGTATCTGACACAGTAGTGCAAGTATCATCTGCATACATAAGCACCTTTCCTTGAGATTTGTGAATGGGAAGGTCGTTATGAAAATGAGGAAAATTAGAGGACCGAGTACTCTTCCCTGGGGTGTACCAATATCTGTTTCAAATTTCTCCGAGATAACGGCATTGATTAGGCCGCGGACACCAAGGTTATTCAATTTATCAGATATGAAAGAAATATCGACCGAGTCGAGAGCTCTAGTAAGATCAACGAAAATTGAGATCACAAATTCGCCAGAGTCCATTTTGTAGTTGTTCTTCCATACCACGCAACGTTTGTGATTGGTCAGTCTCCACCAGGGTCCGCAAATCCACGTCCTGGATTACTGTAGGTCGACCACTTCGGGGCTCATCTTCGAAGCTAAATTCTGCGAAACGAAATTTCGCAAATAACTTCACTGTCACTGTGAAATGCCTGGTTGGTTTTTCGAACAATAACCTCTTTCAAAGATTCTGCAACGTAAATTAGAATGTTAAACATTCCTGGAGATGTCAACCATCCTCTTTATGATTCATTTATGAAGATTATGAAAAACAGTAACGCAATTCAATAACAGCAGTGACTCAGAAGCATTGTATACGTAACGGCAAAACTGAATTCAAGATATTTCACGATATTGTCGTAAAAGCTCGCCCACTAATATACTTTATCGATCAGATATCTGGATGGTATTAGAAACTACTAAAAATAAACTCATGACAACAGCGGCAACACATAAAAACACATAAAAATAGAATCGACCCGAGATGGAAGAACACAGGGGGACCTGAAAATATAGAAAGAGATATATTACGTTTCAGAAAAAATGAGAAATTATCCATAGATCTTCAGGCAAGATTATGTATACACAGTGTGTAACAACGAAAACTTAACAGAGCCGTTTTTGAATATAGAAAGTGAGATTTTTTAAAAAAAGCTCGGACACGTCAATTTCTAATCAAAGGGGGACACCTTTCACACTAATCAGATTTTTTGTAGTACGCACCCCCTCGGAGGGGTGCGGTGGTAGGTCGAATGGCACCTTGTTTTGAAGGTCTTTCGAATACCTTTACAACTTTTTTAAAAGAAAATTTGTGTAACGATTAGTTTTCGAGATAATTTGAAGTTAAAATTGCCATGTTAATAATACATTAGACAGACCACTCGGTAACTTGTATGCCTAAATAAAAAATTTTTCGAGCAGTTCTTATCAGTTTTTTGTTGAATGAAATCCCTTTTTTAAAATCAATACCCACTCCTCTTCTTCCAGTTTTCATTAGTACATCGTTCGATTGTTTTGTTTAAACGGGTCTTGTATTGTTATTTGTTTAAAAATGCCTTACACTACTGCTGAAAGGGTTTCAGTT
>NW_019296225.1:0-13023 GCF_000500325.1 Leptinotarsa decemlineata
AAGAAGGCCCGTTTCAAAGACAAGTTTCGACATTAACCACCAAACGAATTTAGGCCTCTGTATTTCTCTGCAGCTTCCACTACAAGGAAACTAGTTAAAACCTGTGACCAAAAACAAAGCATTCGTGATTCAATACCAGTCAGCGCTGTTTCGACTCTCCGTAAGACTCATCAGTAGTACTACGACCAACAATAAATGAATTGCTAGACTCAACTGCAAAATACTCAATCCACGAATATGAAAGATAAACGACACTCTCCAAGGTGGTTTGTCGTAAAGCCAAGGTTCAATGTCGAACACTGAACAAGATTCATCATTTCAGCTGGAAAACAACCAATTCAAAACAGATTCAAGAGACAACGCATTTGTGATCCAAAATCAGACTCAGTATTCTCGATGAAATGCCTGAGAAGATAAACGGTTCGCCACAGGTTTCATCAGTGCTGTTAGGTTGAACCAGAATGCATTTATAGTTGAGTCACAGATACCTCTGAGTTAAAGCGGTTCACTTCCACCAGAGAATAATCATCTCATACTTTTATAAATCATATTTTGAATTCGAACACTCTTTACATTCATATAAATGATAATTGAAATTTACTTCACGATCATAGTTTAGAGCCTCCGAATACAAATAAAACTGAAAATTAAAATTCATAATCCAAACATCAGATAGTGAGACAAACTGTTTCATTCGCTAGTATTTTTGATCCAACAAAATATTTAACATGGGTTTTTGTTTGAATTCTTTAGATATCTGCCTGCTTGCTGGCATACGGCGAAATATTTAAAATGAAATCCGATTTGAATACGATACAAACAAAATCTTGAAATATTGTGAAATTTTAATGGAAAAAGCCGACTTTCACCTAATGTAACTCAATTCCGAGAATTTTTCATCACGATTCTAAAGGAAGAATATATTTGATGCTATTTATCACCATTATTGGCTGAGGGTATTTCATTGCTAGAAAGAAACATTATTTAGAAAAAACATTTATTTGATGGAACTGGATGGATTACTACTTGTGTGATAGAGATTGTCAATGCTACTTGGCAGTTGAAGACAGTTCGTTAAGGAAATATCGTTTTGTATCATTGGCGTTCTGTAAATACAATTCACAACTTTTCGAGGACCTGAGAGAAAAATTCAGGATTATTTGAAGTTTATAGTTACTTAGATATTATTTACTTTTGTTGCGATTTATATGATTTGATAGACAAAATTTCAACGGTCATCTGCAATAAAAACAAATCGTTACTGTTAGTGCAAAAGGTCGTATGTAAAAATTGTCCAATTCGATTGTGATTTGAAAGCTATCTTTTTCACAAATAGTATTTTGGTATTCTTCATTGTATCAAATTTAACTCACGATATTATATAACAACGTGATCCACGGTGGTAGCCTTTCATCCATATATCAACTTATTTGTTCAACTATATTTTTTATTAATATTCATTTATTTAGTGAATACTATACAAGTTCGCTCGTTGTAAATATGTGACTAACTTAAATTATCCATGAGAACAATTCGTTCAGGCCAGTCTCAACTTACCTACATTGTAGGTTAATGGACTGACACCTTTCAGAAAACAACGACTCCCCTGTCTGATACCACAAAGGGCATTGGATTATATACAACAGGTGTCACTGCAGGATTCTTCACTGAAGTGGGTCAGCTGTAGGCGCAGAACCCTGACCTGATGGTAGCAAGATGGTGCCCTTTCCACCATGAGGTGAAGGTGAACCCACAAGGACACCTCTCCGTCTCCGGGATCGAAGACGATGATATGGCTGTCCTCAAGAAGAAGTCGATGAGGACAAACTTCGCGTTTACCTTATTGACTATAAGGTCAACACGAAAAGAAGCACAGGGTACTTCTGGAGACCCTAGGTCCGTGGAAGTCGTGCCACATAAAGTGGATATTGACCCCAAGGCCACCATGGGTCCTGAAAAGGAAGACGAAGCATCTAAACAGATGACAGTCTTTGACCTGACGGAGGAGGCACTTAAATACATCGAGGCCGCGTCCCCCCTAGCAGGGGGCAGATGGACCTGTAGAAGTATCTTCAATCCAACAACTGTCTCATAGGCAAGGACGTTGGGAAAAAGATAAAAATATTACAATGCAACCTCCAACACAAAAAGGAGACAACGGCAACACTATGTCGCTACCTTGATGTATTGGGGAATGCAATAGCATTCCCCAATACATCAATAGCGGAGTTATCGTCAATAAGAGGGTGTATGTTTGGCTAGTCTTGGCTTACACCTGCTGATATAAAGGAGATGTCTCCCAGTGACCTATCCACCTTCTTGGAAAGGGCGATAAACTTGGAGGACAACTCCTCGGGAGAATGTACAATGGGTCGCATGTGGCTCACACTAACCCTCCCTACTCTACAGATACAGATACAGATCAATCATGCTTCTGCGTTAAATTGACAAATCATCTTCATCCATCACAGTTTTTTAAATTTTGATTTTTTTTTATTTGGAGTTGAGAATGTTTTTTCTCATCATTGTTTATGTTTCTCAACTCTGATTTGAGTTTTCGTAAAGTTTACTCGCAAACCCCTGTGGCTTCAGGTGTATGTTCCTGAACCTTCAAAGTTGAAATACAATGTTGGTCTCAATTCCACTCATTATTACTTCTCACCTTAGGAGGCAGAGGAATTCTTGCTCCATCTGCCGTTGCTTCCCCTTGCATAAACCTCAATACGTTGTTCACAATTCATCTACTTCTTCCACTGAGAACCTTGTTTTTCAGTTTACTCTTCGAAAACATTTTCGAAGAAAACCTACTGTACTAACACGATGTTCGCTACTCAAGTTCATCGATGTTGAAGAGCTCTCACCACACTCCGCCGGCTGATCTACTGCGTATCTAAAATTCAGAGGCACAGCAAGATTAGCCAGGCTGTACTGAGAAATTGAATATTTCGAATCTTCATTGGAAACATTCATCTTTTCCAACGTCTCTACACAGGACTTGGCAAATGCTTGTCGAACAACAACTATTTCACTGCCTGAAACCACGATGAATATTAATGGAGGTTTTTTCCAACACCAAACTGTTATTGTAACACAATTAATATTCATTACTACAACAAAGGTTCCAAACAGTACATAACAAGATTTTATTCGACATATATTTATGTGAGTTTCATCGAAGAGACAATTCTTGTAGATGCTACCCGTTCGTTCAGCAGCAGCACCTCAATAAAATCAATTGATAATCACCGCCAGACTGGTTTTCAAGTATAGCTCCAGATCATTGCAAGATTGATCTAACGAGGAGTGTTATTGAATATGCAAATAGAAAAGTGTAAAAACTGTACGTTCATGTTAGAGAAAAAATGCGCTGATATTGAACTATATACAAATTATATAGAAAAGTGAGTCCTTGGCTCGAACAAGTCTCGATCCTGAGCTTGCACAAGTCTTCCTCGTACCGAAGGTAACCAATTTCAAATCCACCTACGTTTTTCTTTGAATATTACTCGAGTTTTTTCCCAACATTAAACCGTTATTTTAACACCTCGATTTGGTGTTGGGAAAAAACTCCAGTAATATTCACTACTACACCAAAGGTTCCAAACAATGCATCACAAGTACGTTTTTCTTAATACAATTTTTCATTTCATTTAGTCTTTGAAAGTTGAGAGCAACCATGAAAATTCCTCGAGTTTTATATAAAATATTCCGAAAGTTGGATTCTCCATTAATATGAACAAATAAACACAATTTCGAAAACAAAGATTTTGTAGGTATCACGAAACGTAACAATGCACAGAATATCAGATTCGGAATTATAAACCTGCCATCCTTTTCCACTCCATGAAATAGAGAACAGATAAAGTTATATGAGATCCAGTGCTTCTGAATTTTTGGTATGCTATTTAGAATGGTTAGAGTTTGTTCAAAATGCAAAATACATGCCGTCATTTTTGAACAACCGAAAAATATCGACACTTTCTTCACGTTCCTCGTGATGACATTCAGTTACAAAGAAGTAATGGACTGATACTTTCTAGGAAAAATGTGAAAATGTTCAAAGAGACAAGTATCAGAATAAAAATTGAAGGGAATGTGATTACTCACAGAATGTCATTTTTTCTGATTCGATAATGAAATATCAACTAACAAAAAATTGTCTTTCAGTGTTCCCCCGTCTTTTGATACTAATTTATGAGAAATTTCAGCAGCACTTAAGAAAATCCTGCGGTGACGAATTCAATACCACTAGAACCAAGCTAAATCTGGCTAAACCACCCCCAACCACTGATGCAGCACATTTCCACTCCCTTAGAAAATACTATCAAATTATGAAATAGACGAAGATTGTTAAAGACCAAATCAAGTGGTGATGGTGTGAAAAAATTAAGATTAGAGTCCTACATGATCTGTTGAAAATCTGTTTTTTCGTTAACCAGCTGTTGCCCCTCTACGAACGACAAATCTCAGAAGTCGAAACTTGTGCAGAAGACTAACGAGGTATTACCTTTTGAAGTGTGGTTCCTAACACGGGTTGGATGATAGAAAGTGAAAATCGATTGTCCGGCCTTGCGGTTAGAACCACCGGTTCGGCGGTCGATTGTGTGTGTGTGGAGCAAAGCACCATCATCAACCCACTTGATGGGTTGACTCCAAAGTTGCTTGTGACCAACTGCTCACCTGGCTGTTTGTGGCCATATATGTATGTGATTGAGTCGTTTGAGTTTCCTTTGCCATGACAAATGCGATACCAGTAGCAGTAAGGTAAACCTGGCAAAACCACCTCCAACCACCGACGCAGCACATTACTTCCTGAGAAAATACTACTAGATAATGAAATGGATAGAGATTGTCGAAACCCCGTCGAGTGGTGCTGAGTAGTAAAAGAACTCAAAGACTGAAGCCTCCCAGGATACTACCCCGAAGTTGCTTGTGACCAGCTGTATGTGGAAGTGTGACTTTAAAGAGGCGGACCTCAATTTTTCTGTCATTTGTAAATTCTGAACCTGCCAAGAATGTGATAATTACATCATCTTCGACAACGAAGACAACTCAGATCTAGATCTAGAGCCGTTATTTGTCAAAGAAGAAGGCCCCGACTTTATTAACTCACCTCCTATGGAACTAGTGAAACGCATTCGGTCGGTAGCCAAGCGGTTCGGCGTGGGTGATTTGTTCACTCACTAGAATTGACTGCCGTGTTGGTCGGTGGTTCAAGTCCTAGTCTGAACGATCGATCTTCACTTGCTATCGTCCAACCCGTGTTAGGAATCACACGTTAAGCAGGAATCTTCACAGAAAATTTCTTGCATATGCAATTGGCAATACAACTGAAAGAGTCGACCTTCAATTTTGGAACGGGCACACTTGCAGACCGATTTCGGTCTCATTAGCCACTCGTTAGTGCAAGATAGTGACCATCATCGACCTAAAGTCAAGGTATTCAAGGAGTTCGAGGTATTGAAGTTCATTTCTTTAGCATTGAATGTTGAACGTTTTATTTAAGAAACAACAGAAAATTCGCTGTCGTTCATTTTAATGAGGAAATAATATAATCAGTAGGAACAGAATCAACGGATGAATTGTTCAAAATGATCTCCACCTAGTCCCATATAATAATACAGTCTGCTCTCGAAAGCGTTTCGTACATTATTCAAGATGTCCGGATTCAGCAATCGGCATTCCCGAACAATTCTTTGTCGCAGGTCTTCTAGATTTGTAGGCTCAGTAGAGTACACTTTCGTCTTCAGGTGTCTTCACAGGAAGAAGTCCATCGGTGTGAGATCAGGTAATTGGAACACGTGCGTCTCGCACGATCAGGTAATTGGAACACGGAACATCAAAATGTGGGGTGCACCATCCTGCTGGAATATTATTTAATTGTCTACTAAATTGTCATAATTTTCTGAAATTCGTGTAATCATAGGATCTACACAGTCTTGTAATATATTTAAGTATGTGCCCCCTTGAAATTACTTCCAATGAAGAATGGTTCAACAATATGATTACCAAGAATGCCGACCTAGACATTCAATTTTTGTGGAACTTGTGAATGTGTTTTCATAACCATAACCATACCGACAATTATGTCTATTCACTTCTCCATTCAACATGAGAGAACTACCATCTGAAAAACATGTATTGTACAATAGGTTTGGGTTATTGGTCAATTTCTCGCTGAACACGTCACAAAACTGAAGTCGACGATCAGGATCATCTTCGTTCAATTCCTGAACTAGCCTTGTTTTGACAGGATGGAATTTGTCGGCTTTCAAAAACCGAAAAACACTAGTAGCTGATACACCAGACGCTCTAGCTACTTGTCTGATAGTCTGTTGATTATCCATTTGTATATGTCCTCAAACTGTAACTTCAACTCCGTCATTTCTGACAGCACGGGATACCTCATTAACTATTAACTATTTAACGTATTGATGGGTCACGTTGTGGTCTGGATGATTCGTATTATGAATTCTTGCAGCAGCTTTAGCACATTCATTATTTCGTTAATAGTTTGCAACAATTTCTATTATTTCTTCAGTAGANATAAGCAAAGAAATTCAAAGTGTTTCTTTTTATGCATGGGAAATTGATGAAAATACCGATATTACCTATACATCACAACTCTCAAACGTTTTTAGATATGTCAAAGATGGTAATGTGGTAGAACATTTTATGGATTTTCATGATGTTTCATCTGGGCGCACACCTATAATTTTAGGAAAAAGTTAATTGCGCAAACCTATGGTGGGGCTGCGGTCATGGCCAGCCATTTAAATGATTTACAAACTAAAATAAAGCTCGTAGCTCCTCATGCACTTTTTACGCATTGTCATGCCCATGCCCTAACTTTAGTATTAAGCAAAGCGTGCAACAACATAAAAAATTTCGCGGCTTCGGCGGGCTTTTCAGTGTGTATATAGTCCATATGACTAAAGCCTCCCCTGTTCTCCAATGCACGAGCCGTCACTGTCAATAATGTAAGAAACGCTTTCGAAAGTAAACTTTATTATTGTATGGAACTAGATGAAGGTCATTTTGAGCACTACATCCATTGATTGTGTTGACAACGATATTACTTTTGTTGATTTCCTCTATGAAATGAGCGACAGTGAATTTTCTGTTTTTTCTCAAATTTTCTCTTTTTTAATTTCTCAATTTTTCGAGAAAAATTACCAAGGTAATCACCAAGGTAAATTACCAAGACAAAATACCTTTCAAATGATGTATCGCTCGACCCCCATGCCCTTGAAAAAATAGGGGGGTAGTTGCTGACTATAGGGGAGTGAAGTTTCCCTTAGAAATAAAAATTGACGTGTTCTATGAAATTTTCGGTTACACGTCCGTTTAAGAACGGACGTGTAATCGAAAGTTTTCGTTGGAAGGCCCTGTATAGAGTTACCTTTTTGGAATTTATTGCTTTCTTTCTTTCTCAAAAAGATTCCCACATTCTCCTGTATAAAGATAAAGAACTAGAAAGCCAAAACCTTTGTTTATCAAGAATTAATCTGTCCTTGAAATATACCCCTTTCAATTGTCCATTTCATTCATTTTCTCAACTGCATATCTCCTAAACTATCAGTTCTAGAAGAGTTCAGTAACGTACATCGCGGTAAACTCAACTCTCCACAATATCAAGTAGAACTCTCATGGCTGAAATGCACCGAAAACATGATAATAATTGCCAAAATCTGAAGATATTGCCAAAATTTCGGTTTTCCTTGGATGGCGGCAGACGTGAGGAAAAACGAAATGTGCAATTTGTATTTTAAACATTCACTGACTGTCTCAAATAACATATCAAGATCACTAGACCTTTTGTAATTAGTATAATCCTTATGAATCTTCTTGATCTATGCTCCCCAAAACATTTCTGGAAACTTACTCACATTTTATAATTAGGATCTTCACAATATGATGAAATGTCAAATACCCAACTTTTTTTTGAAGCAAAGGCACCATTTTACCTGAAACGAAATGTTTGTTTGGAGTTGAAAACTTCTGTTTTTCTGAAGAAGACGCAGGTATTTTGTTTATCTCAATTAACAAACTGAAAAATAGTTTCAATGACTAGTAGTGTTTTCTTCTTCTGCGAAATAGGAAAAACACTTATCCACTGTAAATCCTCAACCACTGTGTATCTCTCATCCACTCTTGTTTTTTCTACATTACTAGATTATGGAAGATTGAAATACCAAAAATTAACCAAATAGAAAAGGAATAACCAAAACAGATTTTCATATTCAGAAAATTTCAAATGATTCCTATCTTCAAAGGTCCTTATATTATAGTAGAAGATAAAGATCCAAATGTTGTAGTTAGAATAGATAATAAGCTGGTAGAAATACACAAAAATAGGACAAAATTGTTTANCTATCCGACATGATCTGATACAGTTACCTTAGTCAAAAGGTCGAATTCCCCGAGACAAAGTGACACTGGATACCAATGTGAAGATTGGCGGTAGAATGACAATGGTTAAATTCAATCAGAGGGGGCTTCGCAGGATTACCGCAACGATGTTTCTGGCTTCCAATACCGCACTCATTTAACACAAGCTGCATTGTATTTTTAATACAAATGATGTAACAGCATCAATTTTTTTAAAAGTTTTACATTTTTTAACTCAATCCAAACATTTGCTAAGAATAAAAACTCAAAGTCGTCTTTACAATTTATTATCACCGTCAGATGTTACAACGTTGAAACCATCAATCAGTACAAGTTTTGAACCTATATAGGTTCATCATCAGCTAATTATTTGAAATTCTACAATGAAGAACAACATAACAATAGTTGATACAATGAAGTATGAAATACTTACATGAAGAGGAAAATCTCTCAATATATATAACTCAAAGATGACTGACTGACTGACATAGTGATCTATCAACGCACAGCCCAAACTACTGGACAGGATTTTGAACAATTCTACCCCCAAAGGAAAAAATAGGGGATGAATGTTTGTATGGAACTTCGTCAATTTTGAACCGATCGGGCTGAGACTTTGCATGTATAAAGCTACTTTTACGTAGGCATCCCCTGAGGAAGGATTTTGATAAATTCCACCCCTAAGGGAATAAAATAAGGGATGATGGAGGGTGTAAATATATTAGTTTGAACTTACCAGTACCTAATGGAACGAATAAATTAGGACGAACAAAATAATTTTTGGTTCAAAATGTTGACAATAGATGGCGGTAGTGGTATTTTAAATCGCGCTATAGTTGTGAGTTACATAATACCCGATGATTTGTGGCTGCCGCCGCCGTATCTAATACTACATACTATACCTAAATATTTCTATCGGATTATATTTGTCGATTTAGGCTGTTCTTGTCTTGGCATATTTTGGATTGCATTTTCTTTGTTTCGGTTTAGTAATTTTGGTTATAGACTCTGCTTTGTATTTGGCAATTGTTTTGTTTCGTCGGTTACACTTTTTTAAAATGGCTAAAGAAAATTTGAACGTTAATGGAGAAGTTGAAGAATGTACTGTCGTTCCTATTGTTGGTGATGGTGCATTTTTGTTTCGTGCTCTCTCTTATTTCATGTATGGAACACAAGATAGAGCGATAGAGGGTGCGTTCAGAAATTGACAGATATGTGGTTGATGACTGGAGCAAGTTTTCAATTATGACCCACGACAGAAATGGTGATAACTACGTAACACCTGACAAATATTTTGCTGATATAATGAAAAATGCTACTTATGGCGGATTTTGTGAGTTAATAGCAGCAGTATTGATATTCCCATTCAAGTTTGAAGTTTATAGAAACGGTCTCATATATATGGAATCTGGATCTGACGACTATCTGGTAAGGCGATTACGATTCAGCAAAGATTTGTCCAGTGAGCATTTTGATGCCTATCTTTCCATAGCACCACAGAAAATTACTCGGCGTAGTATGGTGGTAGCTGTAGAAGAACATGATTTTGGAATTTATGCACCTTCGCAACTTGAAGTTGATAAGGGTTCTCAGGAGATACCTGTTATAGAGTTTATAGAAACGGTCTCATATATATGGAATCTGGATCTAACGAATATCCGGTGAGGCGATTACGATTCAGCAAAGATTTGTTCAGTGGGCATTTTGATGCCAATCTTCCCATAGCAGCACAGAAAATTACTGTGTCTGAATATGAGAAAAAAATCCTGATGTACAGAAACAAGCTGTCGCCACCTACCAGGTTGCACATCCTGAAAAACCCAGGAAATCTGTCGCCACGTACCAGACTGTAAACCCTGAAAAACATAGGCAACCTGCTACACTATATCAGGCCAGGAATAACGATGTGAATAGAGTGATTCAGTCACGGCATAGAGAAAATACAATTCAGCGTGTATGGAGAAGCAAGTGTCAGTGGTGTAACGCCTTGAAGTGGACAGTCTGGTTAATGATTTGCACCCAAATCATGTACTCTTCATGGATAATATCCAAAAATATAATGCCTGTTTTCAAATGACTCTCTTTGGTGGAAAACAAATAAAAGAAGGCGGTTTCTCACCCACTTTTAAAGATCAAGGACAAGTCTATCAAACAATTGGAAGTATTACTGGAACCTGGGCAGGATGCATAGTTTCTGCAGATTTATTTCGTCAGTGAAGATGATAGAGAAGCTAATATTCGATGTTCTAAATTTCCTGATTTGGGACCAGATTCAATCAAACAATTGCAGCTTATGTCACATGAGGTGAACCCATGAATAAAAGATCTAAAAACAGCCATTGATAAAATATCACCTTCATTCAAGGTCGTAATAAATGCAGATAAAAAAAAACACAAAGAGAACACAGAGGCAGATTTAATGCACCAACGGCAAATGAAGTGGCTGTTGTATTGGTAGATCTGCATTTTGACCGAAGATACATCATCTTCGAAAGTCGGAGTAACTCACTTCAGTGTATCAGTGAAATACATCGAGCTTATGATGCGCTGCAGTACCCGTTGATGTTTTGCTGGAGGATTATGGCTATTCAATCAACATACCACAATACGATCCCACAACTAAGTTGTCCTTGAAAAAAACAGTCTCAGCTCTAAGTTTTTACTCATACAGAATAATGATTAGAGAAGGGGAAAATAACTTTTTGGTTAAATATCGCGCTCTTTTTAGTCAATATTTGGTAGATGAATACGCAAAAATAGAAACTGAAAGACTAAACTACATAAAAAACAATCAAGCCAAATTGCGCGCAGATAACTATATTCATTTAAAAGATGCGATTGGACGGCAAGATATTGAAGCAAATCAGCTGGGACAAATGGTAGTACTTTCATCATCTTTTACTGGTGGACCAAGATACATGCACGAAAAAACGCAAGACGTCATGACCTATGTTAGACATTACGGTCGTCGCGACCTTTTTATTACTTTTACATGTAACCCACGCTGGAGTGACATAAATGAGCACTCACTTTCAGGACAGAAATCTCATGATCGGAACGATATTATTTCGCGTGTCTTTCGATTAAAGGTAAAAAGGTCATGAATTTGTTGATAAAAGGGAAAATATTCGGTGAAGTGAGATGCTTTATGTATTCGACGGAATGTCAAAAGCGAGGTCTTCCGCATATTCATATACTTTTATGGCTTCAATATCGCATCACTCCGGATCATATTGACAATATTATTTGTGCTGAAATACCTAACTCCGATCGTGATCCTGAGTTTTACAAAATTGTTAAAAGTAATATGATACATGGCCCCTGTGGAAGTTTAAACCGAAATTCTCTATGCATGAAAGATCATTCATGCAGCAAACGTTATCATAAGGCTCTTATTAAGGAAACTCAAACCGGTCATGATGGTTATCCGCAGTACAGGAGACGTTCTCTGGATGACGGTGTCTGTGACCTGCAACAGAGAATATTCGGGAATACCTTCTGACTCCGGACATTTTCAATAATATAAGGAACGCTTTCGTAAGTAGACTGTATTATTGTATGGAACTAGTTGGAGGTCATTTTGAACACTTCATCCGTTGATTGTGTTGCCATTGATATTACTTTTGTTGATTTCTTCAATAAAATGAGCGACAGCGCAACATTTAATTTCTCAATAACGAATGACCCAATTTTGAAAAAGTTACAGAGGTAATAGAGAGAAAAAGACTTTTCAAATTATGTATCACTCGACCCCCCATGGAATTGGAAAAAATAGGGGGAGTAGTTGCTAACCGCAGGGGGGGAAGTTTCGAGTATGATTTCCATATCAAAATTAGTACTCTCAGGAATAAAAATTGACGTGCACTTTGGAATTTTCGATTACACGTTCGTTTCTGACTAACAGGGGATCAAGTTTTCGTTGGAACCCTATATGTATCCGAAAAAGCAAATTTATGGTTTTCTACTTCTTCATTCATATGTAAACAATGTTAATTCCCAAACGAAAAAAATTAACAATTATCAATATGAAAGTGTTGGATCAGTTCAGGTGTGTGGGAAAAGATAATATAAAATCACATTTAGTAGGAGTGTGCTTGTTCTCTCAGCTATAGTATCCAGCAAAAATGTTTTTTTTTGAACCCTTGTTAACAGTATTTTGGATAACTTGGAATTTCTTGCATTCGGAATATTTTCCATAATCGAACCCATCTGTTTTTGCACGATGACAGTTCATAAAACTGGATTTGATCAGGTGAGACGGTAGCCGCTATGTGAAAGGGTGGTTCGAACCCTACGGTCGGACGATCGACTTCCACTGCCTATCGTACAACCCGTGCTAGGAATCGCAAGTTGGAAGGTAAGAACTCTTTGATCCTTATCTTTTACAATTTTTTCAGGGTTGTCGTTCATATTTTTTCAATAGATGAGTCGATAGGTGGTTTGTTAGAGATTTCGGCTCTATCATGAATGAGAGCATGATTCCTTGCCTGAAATGATGAGTGTAAGACTTCGGGAATATCACATTAATAGCATAGGAGCAAAATTTCTAAAGCACTTTTTTCATAGTAGTTATTGAAAATTTTTCAAATCTGCTCGAAGTTGATTTCAGGGCAGGAATTCCTTGAAGAAAAT
>NW_019296226.1:0-13012 GCF_000500325.1 Leptinotarsa decemlineata
CTCTACTCAGTTCATATTTCAAACATTCGTTGTGGAATAAAAATCAGATATCATTCACATGAGTTCTACTTTAAATGAATGGTAACAAATTGCACCTACAGGAAACACTGTCATCCTCACTGTGAGGATTTCAATTTGATTACTTCCTTCTTTCTTTGGAAGATTCCCTCATCCAATTTTTTTTGTATCAAGATGGAGTAGTAGAAAGCCAAAAGCTTTTTTTCCCAAAAATTAATCACTCCTAAAAATATAACCCCTTCAATTCAAACAACAAATTGTTCCTACACATATACATTCCAATATGGATTTCCGAACTTTGACAATTGATAACGGCCAACTTTTTGAAGCTTCATCTGTCAAATTAGTTGTTATTTATTCAGTTTGTTTTGCCAAATCACCAAGAACGGATAAATCATTCAACAACACGTACAATTGTTTTATCAATGTGGTGGATAAATTTGAGTCCACTGGTTCAGTGAACGGTCGATCAATACCCGTACGTCGACCAATCGCAAATATGCGGGAAACATCGCCGCTGTCTGTGAGAGTGTGCAGGAGAATCCAAGGCAGTCGAATTTGCGTCGCTTACAAGAACTCGGTCTTTCGTAGACCACAACTCGTCGAATTTTGCGTCATGATTTGGGCCTGCAGCCGTACAAAATTCAACTGACCCAGCAACTGAAGGTACACGACTGTAGACAACGACGTGTATTCGCTGAATGGCCTCTGGAGCAACTGACTCTAATCTTCATCAAAAAATCATCTTCAGCGGTGAGATCCATTTCTGAACATACGTGAACAAACAAAATTGTCGAATTTGGAACGATACCAATCCACATGTGATCCAAGAGTGTCCAATGCATCCCGAAAAAGTGACGGTTTGGTGTGATAGAGGTAGAGATGCAATTCAATACAAATAAAAGAACACTTTTAAGAGCTCATTTATATGGGAAACATTTTTTTTTGTGAGATCAACTTTAGGAAAGATTTTTATTGATTGTTCAAATATTAAAAACATTTTTTTAGAGAAAATCATTGAAAATATCTGTCANTAGAGAGAGAAGTATTTACAAAAAAACAATTATTTTCGTAGCCAACAGCGACCAATTGTGTTTCTTGATGAAATATACCTTCATAATGTACATACATCTTCCAAGAACTAGACGGATGAATCAACCAAGGGGTTATTTGAAAATATTGCGAAGGGACCAAAACTCATAATTGTCCATGCAGGTGACATGGCCTTTATACCTATTTGTCGCTTATATTTAAATCAGGCACTTCAGGGGTTATCATTCAGAAATGAATTCTAAAAATTATGTAAATTGTTACAAGAAAAGTCAATCTCAAATTTGCCTGTGAGATCGGTAGTCGTGACTAATAATGCTCCATACCATAATATTGAAACTAATGTAGCCCCCAACACAAACCTTAGGAAGGCGGACATGGTGAAGTAGCTGCACGAAAAAACATTATGTACACCCCTAACATGCTCAAACTCGAATTATACGAGTTGATCAAGGTAAATAAAAAACATTATATTAGATACGAATTTGATGAGGTTCTGCTTGAACAGGGACATAACGTTTTGCGACTTCCACCCTACCATCCAGATTTGAATTCCATTGAAATCATTTGGGCTACTGTCAAAAACAACGTGTCTCAAGAATGTAACTTTCAAGTTGAAAGATGTGAGGAAACTGGTGGACGACGAGTTTGATCAAATCACTTCTGAGGAATGAAAAAAGCGTTGTCGACATGTAGTAGATACAGTGCGGAAATATTGGGAAAAAAAACATTCACAGATTCAAACAGAGATAAATCTAGTGATTATAAATTTAAATGACGATAGCAGCACGAGTAGCATTGAAGATGAAGAACATTTGTATACAGATAGTCACTGAATAAAGTTTATTTTTGGATAAGTGTATCATTATATAACATTTGAATGAACTGTACTACTACCTATGATACTAAATAAAATATAAAAAGAAATTTACAAAGAAGGCATGTTCCATTTGCCACCCTAATTAAAACTAATTATAGGTACGACACTGGCCGGCAAGGGGCTTATTGTAATCCAAGAGTAATTTAGTTGGGAGAGTCTATACCTGCGCGATCGCTCGCCATCAGCCGTGGCATGTACTGTACATATCTTGTTTTTCCATAACGAGCACATATTCGCAGACTGTTCATCAATTTATGTTGTTTCAAAAACCACACATCCCGATTTGATTTCCACAAACTTTATTTGAAAAAAATATAATCACAACATGTTTCGCTAGCTCAGTATTACTATGGATCTTCATCGAGTAACGGCCGAATCAATCAGATAATTTATGTTGGTTATTAAGAGTAAAACCCATTTTCCATTAAGATATTCATATTTCCCCTAAGACCATCCCTGCGTTGAAATTCCTGCTACCTTGCTCGTTAGTGAACAGCCTCCGACTATTACCTAACCAATATCTTTGTCTTCTTGCGTATCAAGTTTCCCGACAATTTCACATGCCATAACAGTCTGTCAGGTAGAAAAACTTTCAAAATTAGGGTTGGGCCCCACTCATAGTTTGACTTCCATATTCCATAATAGAAGGCAAAGACCCGTCGCTTAAATGTGTGTGCTGAATATATAGAGAGGTAGTTTAAGACAGGTCTGATGCAGGTTGATTGGAGTAGTCTCACTGGAGTCTCTGTCGGAGGTGGACATTTTACTTGGCTTTGATTGATGATGTGGCTTGTTTAGAAACATGGGGATACAATGAAGGCCTGATACGTTTTACCTAGCGACCGTGGGTGGTCATTACTGAAGTTGGGGTGGAGTGGGCGAGAACTGAAAAGTGACTCGACCAAACCTCTGTACGGTAAAGAATTGAAATTAATTAGCCCTAAATTTTGTCACGATTTTCAGTGAACATATCGATCGACTTTCACATACATCGAAGTTGTGATTCATAGTTGTTTATTGAGTATGTTTCTTATACAACAAATGCAGGAGGCATGTATAGGGTGTTCTTCATAGACATATTGAATTTTGAAATGGAATAAAATGTTTAAATTGACATGAAATTTACTTTATTCAAAAGATAATCTTCTGGCGTTATAATTTGAATATGACTTCTGACATATGACCGCCACGGCTGGCTCGGACGTAGTCTAAATCCAATGTCCGATTTTCGATGGCTTTTTCCAACATTTGTGGCCGTTTATCGGCATTAACGAGGCAAATGTTGTTCTACAAGTGGTCAATCATTTCGGGCTTATCGGCATAGACTAGCGACTCCACATATCCTCACAGAAAATAGTCTAGCAGCGTTAAATCGCACAATCTTGGAGACCAATTCACGGGTCCGAAACGTGAAATTATGCGGTTAACAAACGTTTTCTTCAGCAAATCAATTATGGCACGAGATGTGTGACATGTTGCGCCATCTTGTTGAAACCACAGCTCCTGCACGTCATGGTTGTTCAGATGAGAACGAAAAATGCAGTAATCATGGCTCTATATCGGTCACCATTGACTGTAACGTTCTGATCAGCATATCTTTTAAGGAAGTACAGACCAACGATTCCAATTCCTGTTCACGATGGAGGATAGACTGATTCGGGTCTTCCCATTCGCTACTAAGCAATTACTTCTTCTGTAGGCACTGTACGACGTCTCTGTGAATGCGTATTATCATTTAAAGTAAACGTGGTGCGAAAACATTCCATCATAGTTAATCGAATTAATTTCTCTGATGGACGATTATGTTGATCATAAAACACCCGTTATAAATAACATAAAATGTCTTAGAGAAGGAGTTTCTCTTTCTCATTGGAAGACTGCTTTTCAAAACTTGGAACACAGTTCTTAACCAGACAACTACACACACATCAGCAACTTTTGATGCTTCATGAAGCTCAGATCAGGGTATGCTCATGTATGGAGCTCCATCCGTGAGCATACCCTAAAGCTGCTGGTTCCATCCAGAAGAGAGCCATCTGTCTGATTGGAGAAAGGTTGACGATTTGTGTCTCTTCTATAGATACTTTCACGGGATATGTTCAAGTGGATTGTGGCTGCTCATCGTTTTAAGGTTCAATATAGTACATCTCGAACTTCACTGTTTCAGAACTCTTTCATTTCAAGAACTGCATTGATGAAGAATAAACTCCTTGAGAATGTTTTTCCAAATGGATTCAATCTCCAGCCATTTAAATCTGATGTGAATCGCTACTTTCGCTACTTAGAGCGCCTTAAGGATTTTACTATAGTTCTCTAGTTTCAACCGTTTTCAAAGTATGCAAACGTTTGAGGAAGCTATAGTATATTGTGTTGTGGTTTTGTAAACTGTCCAGTGAAAATCTCAAAATGAAATCGTTACTCGAATACAGATAATGCACCAGTAATACATTATGACGGATGTCAATTCCCAATTGAACTATCAAAAATAAGTAAAACAATCAGTCAGTAATTCATAAAAATGATTAATGTGACTATTTTCATGAAAACCGTGGTACATATTATTCGATTGAATACTAATGTATGAAAGCATATATTAATAGGTATTCATTTTAACAATATAAGAAACATTTAAAAAATAAATGCTTTTTATAGCCATATTACCTACTACTGAAAAGTCAATTGATTCAATAACAAACTATTTTCATTTCGAGAAATATTTTGTTTGATCAAATGCTTCCGCAAAAGTTATGGAAAATTACGGATTTGTTGTAAAATCGCAAACATTCTCATATGACAAATATTTTGTAGAATCATTATAAAACACTCATTTGGCAAAATATTTTTTTGATTAGAACTACGATTGAATCCTAACGAAAATTTGATATTTTGGTTTGATTAATAATACATTCATATCATAATGTTTTACACTTATTTAGTTACACCCTGTATAAGAAACATTGAAAAAATATTTGCTTTATATTGCGTTATTACCTACTACTGAAAAGTCAATTGATTCAATAACAAACTATTGACAAAATGGTTTAGACTTTCACTGCTGAGGTTTTCAGTGTCATTGCTTTTCGAGTTTGAGTCATCGGACAGCAAGCCATGATGGTTAAACCTCCGAAGAAGCTAGCCACTCGCGCCAGCGAAACGTCAGGAAGAAATTCCAAAAATCCACGGTTTTCAAACTCGAAAAGCAATGGCACCAACAAACTATTTTCATTTTGAGAAATATTTTGTCTGATCAAATGCTTCCGCAAAAGTTTTGGTAAATCACGGATTTGTTATAAAATCGCAAACATTCTCATACAACAAATATTTTGTTTAATCNATTGATGAGGTATGTAGCAGTCCTAGAAAAATAACTATTGGTGTTCCGCATAAAACTAATGATTTCTCCCGTTTGGGGAAAATCATTAGTTTTGCAGATGATACTGTTGTTACTTGGAATGAACTTCAAGAAAATATTGAGAATAATTTTCCTAACATAGCTAATTGGCTTCAGTACAGTAAACTTACTCTCAACTTGAATAAGAGCTGTTATATACCATTGTCACGCATTTGGGAGATTCAAACATTTTTGTAGCCCAATCCATAAAATATCTAGGAATAATGATAGATCGGCATTTGAGATGAGACCGTCAAATGAAGCATCTGTCGAATAAAATACGAGGAATACTTCCAAAATTCGAATATTTGAAAGCATTTTTAGATCCTAAACACCTCAAAACAGTTTATTTCGCATTGGCACAATCACAATTAACATATGGAATTTTGGGATGGGGTGGTGTTAGAGACTGTTTCATAGACAAGATCAACGTATTACAGAAATGGATTATGAAAATGATTTTTGAAAAAAATATCAGTTAGTCTTCTGAAAGTCTGTTTAAATAAACTCAAATAATGGATGCTCGTCAACTTTTCTGTCAAAAAATTCTTGTATTTTCAAAAAAAGCAAAAATAATACTGAAGTATCATAAGCATACCTACTCACTATACGAGAAGACATGATGAACTGTTTTTTCCTCGAAGTGAAAAAACAACTGGCCAAAGGAATATAAATTATGTCGCGCCTAGATTATGGTCGTTGATACCAGAGATACTGATACTTACATTTATTTGATTTGAATGATTTTTTTTTCTCTTCGTGTAATACCTTTTTTATAAAAACTGTGAATCTGACTTGTTTTGTCACTGTGAGGTCTAGAACTGAAATAACCATCTTTGAAATTCTGAATATTCAACATCCTTGACATGACATGATATGCCATCTCTGGCGTAAAATGAATCTATTCACTCTTCTCCCACCAGAACAAAAATGCTGTCTCTCGACCAGCGATTTGATAACCGAGCATCAACTAAGTCTTAAACTTTTCCATCACAGCCTGGATAGAATCGTGGTTATGAGAAAATAAATGACAAAAGAGTTGCTCGTGAACTTAAACTTCAAACTGGCAATATCGAAATTGAAGTTGATGTTTGTATCATGTTTTTGGTGATGGAAACGGTTGAGGATTTTGATAGTTTGAATGCCAAGTACTCTTCAAAAGAATTACTTCTGAGCTGAGCCACTTTTTGGCGAAACAATATTTTGAAAAATCAGTATCAGAGTTGTTGAGACCGATTGAAATGAGGTAATGTAAAAAGAAATACTGGAAGTGATTAAATTTGAAGATGTACCACATACCGCCAATACTAAAAGGGTGGTGAAGCTTATGGATGAGCTTGAATCAATGAAGAAATCCTACATTTCGAGCATGAAAAAGAATGTTGAAGGATCAGCGATAAATAATTCAAAAATAATAGAAAAAGATTACTTAGATGATTTTTTTCAATGGTCCAGCGGTATAGCAGACAAATTCCCCGCCACCTCCGGCCACGTATTCGGATGTATACTCCTAGCCATGTCCATTGACATCGATTTACTTTGTACAGGACAACCAAATTAATTACCACAATATCGCTATGTTGGCTACGCTCTAGTTGTCAATTATATCACAAACAATGATCGGTCAGTCACTGCAAGATATCGACGTACTGTTGAATACCAATCGACAAATAATTGCATGGTTATTATACGCCTTTTTACGATCAGATAATTAATGGTGACAGAAATACAAAAAAAGTTAATAATGCAACATGGATTGATAACCGAGAATTAGATCCTTTGAGAAATATTGATTAATTCGAAATATTCGTAAAGGGACCTACCAAATGGCGTAAAAGTGAGTAATGGTGTAAGAAAATGATAAATTTTCGAGGAAGCCAATGATTTTTAGGTTGGAAATGATCTAGTTGAAATTTAAATTTAAATGTTCTCCAATAGAAATGAATTCTTTAGAGAATATCAATGATGGATTGAAAAGAAGAACTGAACGTTAAGAAATGATTATATCGCTACGACAGTCATCAAAATACATTTATAATCTTCCCGTCAACCGCAGCAATTGCCGGATCTTCAAACATATCGTTGTACATCATCCCGTGGAAAAAATAATGCCGGCCACCGCTGGTCGTCGTTAATAGATTGTGACTCAGGCAAGATCGCGCCCAACTCGACTTGCGCTTCACGATTGTTCTAGATGTCGTGTCGCTTCGAGGAACTTCTAGCGACTTTCCTATCGGTTTCGAGAGACTTCCATCATCATATAGAAACACTACCAACACGCAGAACGAGGAATTCTAGTTGAAAGTGCGGTACGAAGTGATCTAATAAGGCGATAGGCATTTGAAGTTTCAGTTGAAGTGTTTGTGTTATTATGTGAGTGTAGCAGTGTAACAGTGTAGTCAATTATTGTTAAACCTATGGATGAAACGTAAAAATATCAGAAACCTTGGGCGAGACAAATGGGGCCATTTCCAAAAAAAAATAATAAATCGAATACAAATTTATGTTAGAATATAAAACACTGCAAAAAGTGATATTTTAAATTTCGAATTGAAACAAAAAATAACAGTATTATGTAGTTCCAAACGAACTGCTACTGCTACGAACTGCTAGACGACCACAAGTTATCGTTATGCATGTTAGAATAAAATTATACAAACAAAATTGATGTTATGCGATATTTTTAAAATCAATTCTACCAATAATATTGATCAAAATATTTGCAATTATCATATACCCGAGAATGTTATGAATGATGAAATTGACAATCTTCCAAACAAAGACCCTGGCCTAGATACCCTCCCAACATTTTTTATCAAATAGTGTTCAGAAAGTTTGTCATACCCACTCTTGACGAAAGGATATTCACCTGAATTTTGGAAACAAGCCTAGTTTGCTCCTTTACACAAATCTGGTAACAGACAATTGCCAAGAATTTCAGACCTGTCTCTGTGTATTATAGCTCAGTTGTGTACGATTATTGATATCACTACGTCATCAATATTTTGAATAAAAACCAACACGGATTCATTAAAAAAAATTTCAGTAATGAGAAAAAAAATATGAAAGCTCTTTATGACATAGGTGAATAGCTCACTGAGCTTTGCCTCAAATTTGGAATCTTCAATTTATTATTATGTACGTGTGTCGAGAATTGAACCTAATCAGTCTCGCTGAAAGAAGAGATATTACTGACATTAAATTCACCTTCAAAATTCTGAATGGTTTGACCGATACCATTTCAATTACCGATCTAATTAAACATTATATTCCATAATATCCTACTCGATATTTACCATTGTTTGATATATCTTCAACAAATACAAATTACTTCATTTATTCTCATCTGCATCGTTATCTGAAAAGTTATGACTGCATTTCAAATATTATAAACATTGCTATTTTTTCTAATTCCTTGACCATCTTTGTATTCTCCCCCCCTAATTCGGACGTGTAATTTATGCAGTACTTTTACCATTACTTGGAGTATTTATTTTTGTTCCTCAGAATGGCTTTTTTAATATATATCGTCTTTGGGTTCGTCTCGTTTGTATTCCTATGAAAGTAAATAAATAAATTCGTATGACCTGAGACCGGAGATCCTTCTGTTCATTTCACGATACATACCGATGATACATCTAAGCTTATCTGGAATAAATCGGACGTATTACTCAAATGAAAATATAACATGAATGTTTATCTGCGAACTATCCCTTCCTCAATGCGTAACAATAATAAATACATTGGCAATTGAATTTAAATATATCAATCGTGATCAATACGTTCATATATAAAACTACTTGAGATATGGTTATTTCAAAAATAAATTCTATAAACTAGTTGCTTCGGAATTTAGGATAGCTCGTACTCAAAAACGACTAATTATATTGTATCTCGTTCAGGCCGAAATGTGAAATTTCGAATTTGTTACTAAAAAACTCTTTTTCATTTCGTTGCCATGCAGTGAGAAATGCAGAGAAAGAAAGTGATTTTTCATTTGGAGGTCGATGTTGAAGCTTGACTTTGCAATAAACTACCGTTGATACCCTTGTTTATAATAATAATAATGTTTATTCAACAACAAGAAAATAAGAAAGAGCAATTGAACATTACATAAATACCATGAAATAAACATAGTTACTCACAGAAGCAAGTGATTTCTTGTACGTGAGAGAAAAACTACTTGGCAATTTCAATGTAGGGGTGCCGCGATACTATTTTTTTTTCATAATCTAGAAATTAATCATTATAGGTCAGCCATTCTGAATTTTTCACATTCGGGAAGTTAGTCATAATAAGTGTATTATTTTCATAATAGGTGTATTATTTCCACTATCGGTCCTTGTGTTAGAATCGGAAAATGGTGGTTTTTTATCATTTATTACATTATATAGGTCACTAAAGAATATCTAAATTGTGGAGGTAAGTTGTTATATAATTTGAGGCCTCTGTCCAATATTTTTGTCACATTTTGGGATCTTCACCATTTCTCTCTTACCACGAGTGGCGTGATAATGTTCTATAGGTTTTTTAATGATCGGTGAATACTCAGAATTATTCTTATGTCGAGTATTTTGCTCAACTAAAAACTTCATCACAGGAAAAGGTGATTTTTTTTAATAGAATTGAATAAATCCTGCGTTATGTTGGCGAGAGCAGTTGTAGTGCTGTGGGATTCCCGGAAACCTGACTGGACAGCAGTGATGATGTTATTACATTACTATACACACATGAATCAATCTGATCTTTGAGGATCAACTCGAACGCTTTAGAAAGAACAGGCAGTTTACTGATAGGCCTCAGGTGTGATAGATAGATAGATAGATAGATAATATGTTGGATTATCACACTTCGGTAACGGTAAAACAATAGCTTCTTTCCATGAAGTGGGAAAGCTGTTTGTTTCAATTGCGGTATTGAATATATGTGAGATGTGGGTGATAAGGTAGCTTTCAACATGTCTTAGCATAATTAAAGATAAACCATCCGATCCAGCACAGTTACTTTTTATACGATTCAGATATTGCTGCGCTTGAAAGGGATTTATTTTTGACAAAGTTAAAAGTGTCCTATTGGGAATTTGGTCGTATTTTTCTAGAAAAGATTTATGGATATCTGCTTTTACGGTATGGTTTATATTAACAAAATGTGAGTTAATTTTATTCAATAATTCAGATAATGATGGTGGGAGGGTTGAATTTGATTTTGTCTTCACGATGTCTGAATTTCTAAGCGTGTTCCAGATCACCTTAGAGTTACTATTTCTCAAAGTAAATTCCAAGTAAGCTTTTTTTCCGTCTAATGGCACCTGTTGTATAGTTTCGCAATTGCTTATAATATGTCCAATGAGTATGAGATTTTGTTGATTTGAATTTTTTGAATACTTCATCTCTTAGTTTTATAATTTCCATCAAATTATAAGTGAGCCAAGGGGCATGTGATTTCGTTGTTCTGATTGTTCGAATAGGTGCGTGGATGTTATAAAGATAAGATATCTTTTCATTTAAAAATTCTATCATTTCATGAAATATATCATTCCAATATATCGCATAAAGATCAGCCAGAAAACTATCTATCGAAATTTCTGAAATCTCTGAAATTTAGAATTTAGAATAGCAGAATGATCGGAAATACCAGTATCCAAAACATTTACGGATTTTATATCATTTCTGTTTGATATAACTAGAACATCGATCAACGTTCGACTATCAGCAGTTATTCTGGTAGGAACTTCAATTAGTTGGGACAAAGCATAACTCTCGAGTAGATTCAATAATCCCTTCGTGGAATTATTGATTGATAAAAGATTTATATTCAGATCACCAGATAAATTCAAAGAGTCACAGTTTATTATAAGACTCGACAAAACTTCTTCCAATGCAGTTAGTGAGAGTGTTACATTAGCATTGGGCGGTCGATAGGCGACTCCAAAGATATTAGTTTTACCGAGATATCTTGCTGAAATCCACATCTGTTCTAAGTGTAGACTCACCTCAGAAAAAACTATTTGAAAATCTATAGAAGTTTTTACGTAAAAGGCAACTTCTATGAGGTTTAGATCGCAATCGGGATGACAATCAAAATGAAAATTATTTCTAATTATCATTCTGTCATATGTTTTCAACTATAACACCTCCACACGTTTAGTTAAAACACTTGTATTTTTATTGATTGATACTTTCAATTTTTGTTTCATCAGAAATTAAAATTATGTACAATTTTCGAAAGCTTATACCTTCATATTTGAGGTGTATCTTTTTTTGCTGTTCTTAAAATTATATCAGAGATATATAGAAGTTTTGTGCCAAAATCGATTCAATTACCTATGCTCATCCATTGAAACAGCCTTAAATATTGTTGTAAATCATGCCCTAAAGAAAATAACGCCGGCCGCCACTGGTAGCCATAAACCAATTGTGACGTACCTAAGAGCGCGCGAATGTACGATGTTCGCTGCCGCTCTAGATGTAGCGAAAATAATGCTGTGGATTTCGATGGAATTCCGGCGAAATTTCTACTTAATTCGATTATGATATATAAACGCTAGCCACTGTGTCGAGTCAAGTTGAAGCTACAGTGCTGAACGCGAGGCGATATACATTCGAAAAAAAGTTGAAGTATTTATTGTATTCAAAGTGAAATAGAGGTAAGTTTGATTACTGTTCAATGTAGTCAATTATTGATCAACCCAAGGGGAAAACTTAACAATATACGCATTTGGCCATATATAATTGTGTGAATCATCAAGGAGTTTTTAAAGAAAATAAAACAAAATGGCAAGAATCCTAAATCATCTGTTCTTCATTTTTCCTCAGTCTTCGACAATCTGGTGGTAAACACCAAAGTTATTTGTGAAAAACTGTGAAAAGTAACTTAATAAGTATTTTCAAAATATAAAAAATGAGAACTAGCATTATTTTCTCGGACTCCTTATAGGTCCTTATGACTCCTTCAGGTGCGGTTGACACGTGTGTAGAAAAAAAGAGTTTACCTTGAAACGAAGTCTTTTGAAAACATAGTTTCTGGGCCTCCTGAAGTTAAATTCGTTGTGGTCACAGGAAAGATTGCTGTCACCATCTAACGGGATGAAAAATATTATTCTAAAAACTTTCCTAACAGTTCGCATAAAAATTCAGAAACACGACTCCGTAGATTTGGACGTCGAAAAGGAGTCTGAGATAATGTTTTTGTGATGTCCACTTCTTGGAAGTTCTTTTGTCGGTCGAGTGTTTTCAGTAGAGATATAATTCAATATGATATCGATGTGTTGGACATCAATATTCAAATATTCGGAAGTTCACCTCCCAAAGTTTTTATATTTTATTAGAAAGAAATATAAGAAAAGATGGAGACTGAAAACTTCGTGGAGGTCACTACTGGAAGATTTAAGTTACATCATCAATAGAAGGAAAAATATGTCTCGTATCGACAAATAATTCATATTTGTGATCGACCTGGCCATAATTTTTATTTTTCTCGAGAAATAGAAATTTAAAATCGAATGTTTCTTTCGACAACCTACTTTCATTCAAGTAATACTTGAAATTTACTGCACGAGAGAATTATATTTTTAATTCAAAATAAGTATTTTCTCAAGCATTCAAGAGAAACTGCTGTCACAGTTCCATAGTTGATATATTGATAAATAGAACTTTTTCGTACTTTTCAATCAA
>NW_019296227.1:0-12982 GCF_000500325.1 Leptinotarsa decemlineata
ATCAGAAAAATTATAGAAATAAAAGAAACAGAGGAGAGAGAAAGCCAAGCAAATGAGTGAAAGGAATAATGGACGCATGAAATACGCCGCCCATGCTTGATGCTATATCGTTAAGATGGTTCCAAGCATGCGAGAGGGCGATGGGGAGGTTTTGGCCGGGGTAACGGCCGGCACTACCAGTGCAGAAGAACCACTGGTGTCATCGCGATTTCCCCCTCAGCAAAAAAAAAAAAAGTTAGCTTAGGTTAGGTTAGGTTAGGTTAGGAATAATTCCCGAAGCGGTCAAACTGGCAGCCGAAATAATACCAGAAACAATGATTGGAATTATGAATGAATACAAAGATCTAGAGAAAAGGAGGTGGGATAATGAGGTGGTCATCGGCAATCCGTTAGCTACTGACGACGGCGTGGTGAAGGTGGTCATCGTCGAGCCCGATGATCCACAGATGGATACCAGTATACAAAGATTATTCAAGGACAAGTTTCCTGAGCTTTCTCGGTTAGAGGGGGAAATAGAGGTCATCGAGCAGCTGACCAAAATCAGGGGAACTGGTAACACGACCAGCAGGAAAATAATAAGAATCATGTTCGATGGAACATCGTCTGATCTTTGGCATAAGCTGAAGTCCCTGAAACAGGAGACAGAGGCGGAAGCCAAAATATGTATACATCACCTCAAGGAAATTCCAACGGAGAATTTGAGGAAAATGGTGGAGGCTACCTTCCATGGGGGCACAACGTTTGTGGATATATATATACCACAACCCAACAGAAAAGTAGGGTAAGGGAGACAACTAACTACGGAATACTGATAAGCGAGGCAGGGAAGACATATAGAGATATTCTAAGTTCAGTGAAGACTGCAATCGGAAGTACGGAAGCAACAAAGGCGATTAGGGGAATAAGGAAAACCAGAGATGGAAGCCTTTTGCTTACAATGGATAAGAACCCGGAGGCATTGGATGAAATAAAGAAGGCGTTAGACAGCGAGGGCCATATAAAAGCCAAACAACTGGGTAGGGAAACTCTGGAAGTATACTACCTTAGGGGTATGGAGGGTGATGTTGAGGAAGGCGAAATACGGGAAGCTATCTCCCGAGTGATCGGACAATGGACAGAAGGCTGCAAAATGAGCCCAATTAGAATACTGCGGGACGACACAGCCGCGGTCACGGTTACCATCCCTACGAACATGGCGGATGGTCTTCGACAGAGGGACGAGATGAGGGTAGGTCTTGTAAGATGTAAATTCGAAAAAAGAGTGGTAGTCCCCAGATGCAGGAAATGCTGGAGCTTAGCTCATAAAACCGGAAATTGCGATGGCCCAGATAGGACCCGCAACTGCTACAAATGCGGAGGAGAGGACCATATGGCTCAAGAATGCCAGAGGGACGAGTTCTGCCCAGTGTGCTAAAAAGAGGGCCATAGGGCGGATAGCATGAGGTGTCCCACCTACAGGGATGCGGTAAGGAAGGCTAGAGAGAGTGGTAGAAACAGAATGAGGCTGACCGCTCTTCCCGGGGATGTCGAATTTAGAACAAAGTTAGCAGAAGGTACACCACGTGAAGAAGACCGTGAAATAACAGATAGAGAGTTAACAAATTCGACTCAGCGTACTATCCTGAACACAGTAGGGGAAGGTAGTGAGTTGCAAATTCCGGTAGTGGCGGCGGAGGTACCTTCAAATAGCCAGTAAATGCCCTTACAAATCTTACAGCTAAACACAGATAGAAGAAGAGGAGCTCACCAACTCCTTCAGAAAACCATGGAAGAAGAAAAAGTGGACATTGTTCTAATACAAGAACCTAATCTAACTATAATTAAAAAAACGCGCGTTGGATTACAGATAAAAATGTGAACACAGCAATCCTATGTAATAACCGGAACTGTGGAGTAATGGACCATCATAGTGCACAAGGCTTCACATGCCTGTATTTTAAGGAGTTTTCAGTGTATAACTGTAAAAAGAGACGGGTTCTGAAAAAAGAGATCAATAGAGCACAGAAGGCCGAGTGGAGAAGGACCCAAGGGGTCAAGGTTACAGGATCATCACCAGGAGCACCAGGACTCCATACGAATTGCCCCAGGAAAGAAAGGAGAGTCTAGTAAGGGAACTTTTCCCTGATCATCCTAGGCATGAAGAAGAAAGAACGGGACCCAGCCCTCCCGGGACACCCTTCAATATGCAGGAATTGATGCTCGCAGCCGGGAAATTAAGGCAGAGGAAGGCGGCAGGACCAGACGGGGTCCTACCGGAAGCCATGAAGATGGCCGTAAAGTGCATACCGGATACCATGCTACAAATCGTGAACGGGCTCTTAATAGACCAGATATTCCCTAAACCCTGGAAAAGGGCGAAGGTCATACTGATCCCCAAGGGAGGCGGTGAGGAACCAACGGGCTACAGGCCAATAAGTCTCCTTGATGTAGAAGGCAAGCTCTATGAGCATATGATTAAACTGAGGCTGGAAGCCGAACTAGAGGACCGATCTATTATTTCAGACAGACAATTTGGCTTTAGACCAGGGAGATCTACGATATCGGCGGTGAAGTACACCATTGGAAAAGCCAACAGCAGAGAAGCTAGATGGGGAGCCGTGATAACAATTGATGTCAAAAACGCCTTCAACACGGCTAAATGGCAAAAAATCGTAGAACGTATGAAGGACGCGGAGGTGAGCCCCTACCTCATAGAGATAATTTGGCATTACTTTTCCGAGCGGCATTTGATGTGTGGGACCTATGCCCAAGAAATGACACAGGGAGTTCCCCAGGGTTCAGTCCTTGGACCAACCTTATGGAACCTGCTATACGATGGGGTTCTGCGCCTGAGCCTCCCTTCAGGCTGCTTTACGGCCGCATACGCGGATGACTTAGCGCTCATCATACAGGCAAGTCACGAGGAGGGAATGCTGGGGATGGTGGGAAAGGCCAATACTAGCCTAAATCTGGTCAACAACTGGATGATTGAAAGCGGATTACAGCCAGCCCCGCATAAAACAGAGGCAATTATCATCAAGAGACCGAGGAAGAGGCAGGGGATTAGCTTCGTTTTTGCAGGAACTCAGGTGGAGCCAAAGAAGTATGTGAAATATTTGGGGGTTTGGTTAGACGACCAGCTGATCTTTAATGAGCATATCAGAAAGACCAGGGAAAAGGCTGATAGACAGGCGGCCGCCCTGGCTCGGATCCTCCCCAACATAAGGGGACCGGGATGGCAAAAGAGGAAGGCAATCTATGGGGCAGTACAATCGACACTTCTGTACGCGGCACCGGTATGGGGGCGAGTGATGCTTGTCGACAGATACAGGAATATGCTAACCGGAGTCCAGAGGCGAATGTTGTCGAGGGTCGCAATGGCGTATAAAACCGCATCTGCCGATGCCCTGAATGTTATCACCGGTATACCCCCCATCGATCTGTTAGTGGAGGAAAGACGGCGGCTGGATGACCGGGAGACGCTCACGAAAGAAGTAAGGGCCGAAGAAAGAAACAGGACGATAGGGAAGTGGCAACAGAGATGGACAGCCAACACGAGTACTGCACAGTGGACAAAGAGACTGATCCCAAACCTTAAGCCATGGCTAGATTGTAAATTCAAGAACCTAGAATATTTCGTCACGCAGGCGCTAACAGGACACGGCTCCTTCGGAAGCTTTACCTTTAGAATAGGGAAAACAGCGGATGCTCGATGTAGGTACTGCCAAGCGGACGATGATACGCAACATACCATTTTTGCATGCCCGAGATGGCATTCTGCAAGGCACGAATTGGAAGCCGCCGTTGGAGATAGGGTGAGCCCGGATAACTTTGTGGGGTTTATGATAAGCGAGCAAGGAAACTGGCGCGCAGGCGCCACCTACCTCCGCAGCGTGATGGAAAGAAAGGAGAAAGAAGATACGGAAGCCCAGAATCAGGAAAGACGGTGAGAGCATGGATCCTGCTGTGACTGCTGACAACGAGTAAGGGACCGGGTATAATAAACTGTGATATAAACTGTGATATTTACACCTGTTGGTACGATGTGGTATGCGTAAATTGCGTAATTTTTAATTTAACACGCCGCCTGTACTTGATGTTATGCCACATCGGTGGTTCCGAGTCAGGAGAGGGCGAGGGGTGGTTTTAGCCGGTACGAGTCCGGCACTACTGGCTCGCGATGGACACCAAGCGGCCAGCGGCTTGATGTCCATACCACAAAAAAAAAAGGTTAGGAATAATTCCCGAAGCGGTCAAACTGGCAGCCGAAATAATACCAGAAACAATGATTGGAATTATGAATGACCAATTGATAACACGATCCAGGTTAGGTTAGGTTAGGTTAGGTTAGGTTAGGTTCCCCATCGATGGTGTCTCCACCTTGTCGTGGTGATGGGGCTTGTGTGCTTTTATGATCCCAAGAGCCATGCCGGAGGTAGCGTTGCTACCAGTAGGGTCACCCTTGCCGGACGGGTCGAAGGAGAGAAGCCAGACTAAGAGAGATACCACCCCCAATCCCAAGGTGTAACACCATCGCGGTGAAGGGATGCATGGCACGGGGGGCAAGGCGTGTCTCGAGCGATGCCCACTGGACCTGGCGACCCAGTGGGGACTTTAGCCTTATCCCTGCATGCGGGGCTCTGCAGGGACGGACAGCTTATTTCCCTAGCTGCTCGTGGGAATAACATGAATCAAGAATCAAAAAATAATGATAAAAACCTTTTAAAAGAATTAGCTGGCGGTAGCATAGCTAAAAGAAGCAACGTTTCGGAAGTATCGGAGACGTTTAGATTGAGACGGACGTCACTGCCGGAGATTAAAAAGAGGAAGGCAACGGAGGTAGCACACCCAGAAAGTGGGATATACAAGAAAAAAGAAAGTCCTGAGGCTTTCACCATTAGAGAGGCTTTAGAATCCATTAAGGTGAATATGATGGAATTGGAGAAACTGGTGTCAGTATACCCCAACACACAAAAAGGTATAAAGGACCAACTCATGAAAATGAGAAGAAATGTAAATACGTTTGAAAGGGAGTCGGTTATTGCGTGGTTGGAGAGAAACAGGTACGAACCAGTGGAAAAAATTAATATAGATGCGGATACGCAGACGGAGCGGAAGACGAAAGAAATTGCCACTCAGACCTATGGAAGCAGTTCCGAGGAGCCCATTGAAACCCTAAAAGGAATAGTCTCATTAGAATCCTTCATGGAAATCAAGGATAGACCATGGCCTAAGGATCTATACAGGAATACGGAAATCATTAATAATAACCTGTTGAAAACGGACGAACAGCCGGTCAAAGTGATATGGGTAGAACCTGACGATCCTAATATGGAAACGGGAATACAAAGTGCTTTTAAGGACCAGTACCCAGATTTGGAGGACATGAAAGGTGAGTTCGAAGTGCTGGAGCAATGCACACGCATAAGATCCAGAGATATTAATGAAGAGAAAAGAAGGAAAATAATAAAAATCACACACAACGGAACTATGACTGACATATGGCATCGAATGCAACAATTGCTGAATGAGACCCCAGAAGATCCCTACATTGCTATGCATGAGGTGAAAAATTTAACGGCAGAGGACCTACGTAAAGTAGCGGAGGCAGTATTCCATGGCTCTAAAACCAGAGTCCGGGTATGCTCGAGGACCAAACCAGAAAGAAGGAAGCAACCAAACACCTACGGGCTCCTTATTAACCAAGGAGGCCTCTCCTATAAAGACATACTAACAAGATGCAAGGACATAGTGAAGCAAAATCCAGCATCGACGGCTATCAGAAGCTTGAAGAGCACAAAAGAACAGAAGCTCTTAATAACCTTAGACCGAGACGAACAGGCTCTAACAGAAATACACAAAGCCCTCAGGGAGGATGACAACCTGAAAGTTCGACGACTAGACAAAACTAGCCAGAGAACGGTGCTTCACATAAGAGGCATGGACATGGAGGCTGGAAAGAAAGATTTGGAAGAGGCGATAACGAAAAGATTGGGACACTGGGACGAAAGCTGCATGGAAGTTAGCGACCTTCGCCCCCAAAACAACGGCACCATGGCGGCCACCGTGACGCTAGGAAAAGATGACGCGAGTATATTAATGGATGACGAGTACCTGCGGGTGGGCATTGTGAGGTGCTGGGTAGAAAGACGACTTAAAGTCGACAGATGCTACCAGTGCTGGAAATAAGGCCACATGTCGAGCAAGTGCAGGGGACCAAACCTGGCAAAGCATTGCTATAAATGTGGAGAGGAGGGGCATCATCTCAAAGATTGCAATAATGAAGAGGCCTGCCCTGTCTGCAGAACAAAAGGACATAAAGCGGGCACGATGAAGTGTCCGGAATTTAAGAACGCACTGACTATAGCCAGGAGAGACGAACGTAAACAAAAGACCTGGAGAGGGGCAAGGAAAATTAATATAACGGACCTGGTGAAAAAGAAGGCAGAGAAACCTGAGGAAACGCCAGACCAGGAGCTAGGAGGAAAGCACACCGAAAAGGAGGAGCACCCGGAAGAAATGGATCAATATCTGAAAGACTTCTCAGACAAGATCAGAGAAGCACAGATGACGCTAGACGCCATAGGCAACTATAATACTCCTGCTTCCCAGGAAAGTGAACTCAGACCCGGAGTGGAGCTGCTCGACGATGAACCGAGCTAAATAAATTGAAAATATTGCAGACAAATCTGAATAGATCCAGAAATGCCCATGATTTCGCACTAGCAAGCGCAATGGAGAATGACGTGGACGTGCTGGTGGCCGGAGAGCCAAATAAACAACTTGTTGAGAAAGGAACCTGGTTGAAGGATCAACGGAGCGATGTGGCCGTCTTATTTCAGAATAGAAACACAGAGGTCCTAAAAGTGGCAAGTAAGGATGGTTTCCTCCACGTCCAATTGAGGGAATTCAGTTTGATTTGCACATATATATCACCTAATATGGCCCTAGGAACATATGAGAATAGGATTCGCATCTTGCTAGAATACTGCCACAAACTAGACGGTGAATACATACTGGTGGGTGATTTCAATGCAAAATCACCCCTCTGGGGGTCACCAATTGAAGACGAGAGGGGCGTTATCTTAGCAGAATCCATTTCTACTCAGGACTTAATAGTAATCAACACCGGGGAAAAGCCAACTTTTGTCAGAGGTAACTCCAGTTCCTGGATTGATATTACTCTGGCCACGCAAAAATTGGCCAGAGCTATACAAAAGTGGGAAGTATGGGAGACGGAGGCTCTCACCGACCACCAGCATATCTATTTCGAAGTCACATCGCGTAACAAAAAGTGCAGAACTACTGAGAAAATAAAACCGGATATAAACTGGGATCTATTCAGCACAAGCCTAACTGAGAACATGAATATAAATGGAACGCCAGAAGGCCTAGCAAGGCATATTAGAGAATGCTACAAAAAGAGCATGAACAAAACAGGAGGTGTTATCAGAACAGTTCCTTATTGGTGGAGCGTGGAAATTGCAGATAAGAGAAAGGAGTGCACTTCCCAGAGAAGAAGACTGACTAGGATGGCCAGAACTATGGAACCAACGCCGGAGATGGAAAATAACTATAAAACCTGCAGAAAAGAGTTGAAAATACTCATAAAAATCGCTAAAAAGAACCACTGGAACGACATATGTGAAGAACTCAACACGAACGTATGGGGTACTGGCTATAAGATAGCAACGGGTAGAATGGGATTCTTAACGCCTACCGAACTGACCAGCGTCCGAAAAAAAGAAATTGCTCGACACCTTTTCCCTCCATGCAGGGAAGTAATGCCAAGGAATTCAGAAAACGTGGCCGGCATAGAACCCTTCACCAATGAGGAACTGAAGGAAGCAGTAAGAACACTTAAAAATGGGAAGGCGCCAGGACCTGACGGAGTACCATCTGAGGCTATCAAGAGGTGCTTTCAAATCATCCCGGAAAGAATGCTTGAGGCTATGAATGCACTCCTGGAAGAACAAGCATTTCCAAAAGAGTGGAAAAGTGCCAAACTTGTACTAATTGCAAAGAAGGGAAAACCTGTTGAAGATCCGTCTGCTTACAGGCCCATATGTCTGCTGAACTCATTCAGCAAGATGTATGAGGGCCTGATTAAAACTAGACTTGAAAAAGAGCTTCAAGCAAGAGGAGCATTGTCAGATAACCAATTTGGCTTCCGAAGGGGCCGATCAACAATACAGGCATTGGAGAAAGTATGCAGGCTGAGGAGAGACTGCAAACATAAATGGCAGGCACTTGTCACGGTCGATGTTAAAAATGCATTCAACACGGCGAACTGGGACATAATACTGAGAAATCTCAAGAGGATGCACATCTCAGACTACCTCGTTAACATAGGTTTTTAGCCGGTATGGACAGTTTAGCTGTACGATTCCGGCACTACCATGCAGCAATTGAAACCAGCTCATGGTGCCTATAAAAGGTTTTCCACACACCCAAAAAAAAAGGTTAGTTTAGGTTAGGTTAGGTCAGGTTAGGTTAGGTTATCGAGGTCAGTTACCTCGGAGGGAAGTAAGGAAGATTTGGAAACGATAGACCTCACGGACGAAGAGAAGGAGCCGGGACAACTAAAAAAAAAGTAAAAGAAGGGGGACTCCAGAGAAACAAGGGGGATCAGAAACCAACATAGAGGGAAGAATACAGGAGTTCCAAAAACTGGAAAGGACAGTGGAGAATATGGTAGAGATGGCGGCACAGATGACGACATTGATAAAGGGACATACAAACACGAAGGTAGAGATCAAGAAACTCTCCAGCCGTATTAGTACAGAGGTGGGGAAACTGAAAGAAAGAACAAAGTTTCTAACACAAGTACAGGAAACCATGAGGCAAACCAGAGAGGAGAGAGGGAAAAATAAAGATCAAAAAGAAAAAATCGACGAAATGAATAGAATGGAGGAGGAAAAACGGGTGGCCGAGGAAAAAGTAGAAAGAGCCGAGAAAAAAGTCGAGGAAATGAAGAAACTGATACAGGAATTAGAAGACAAAGCGAAAAGAGAAAAAGCTAACTATCAAAAGCAAGAAAACAGCCAAATGAACAAGTTGAAGGAGGAAAAAAGGATGGTAGAAGAAAGAATGGAAAGAGCCGAGAGAAGAATGGAAGAAATGGAAAAAGTAATAGAGAATATGAAAGAAAAAATAAAAAGTGGAGAAGAACTAGTGAAAAAGAATGCATGCAATTGTGAATGCAGATGTGGAAACTCCATCATAAATGAGCTCCCAGAAGCAGAAATAGGATATGAAGATTACTGTGAAATGGAAAAAATGGAATGGGCAGCAGAGATATATAGGAAAACAAAAATAACGGTAGGAAACCCTTTAGAAACTGCTGATGAAACAACAAAGGTAGTGATGATAGAGCCGGATGACATAGAGATGAACCGAAGTATCCAAAAGCTATATAGGGATAAGTACCCGGAGCTAGTGAGGCTAGAAGGAGACATAGAGATAATAGAACAAATCACTAAAGTGAGAAGGACAGGAAAGCAGATAAGGAAAAAGGTGGTGAAAGTAACGATGGACGGCACACACAAAGATACATGGGATAAACTTATGAAACTCAGAGAGGAAACAGAAGGGGACGAGGAAATATACATACACCATGTCAAATGGATGGAGGTCAAAAACCTCCAAAAAATGGTTGAGGCTGTCTTTCACCTTGGGAACACCAGGTGGAGATATTCACAACAAGCGGGGGAGAAATACCTAAGAGGGAAAGGACGACATATGGGTTGTTAGTCTCAGATGGAGAAGAACATATAGCGAGGTACTAAATAATAAGGTAAAGAAGGCTATGAAAGCTATGGACGGAAACGAGGTAACAAACTCCATAAGAGAGGTTAGAAGTACTAGAGGAGGAAAATTGCTGATAACCATGGATAAGAACCAAAGGGCCTTGGAAGAGGTTAAAGATGCACTAATAAAAGAGGGGGAGATGAAGATAACCAGCCTAGGCGGAGAGACCGGAATGGAGAGCATATATATTAGGGGAATGCTCTGCGACACCACAAAAGATGAGATAGTGGACGCTATGAGGACAGTAGTAGAAGCCTGGGAAGAGAACTGGGGGATAAGTGAAACCAGACCGACAGGAAACAATACAGTAACAGCCACTTTGAAGCCGCCAAAAAAGATAGCAGAGGCAGTAGTAACCCAGGGATTCATAAAGGTAGGCCTGGCCCGATGTAAGGTGGAGATGAGACACAGTGTGCCAAACTGTAGAAAATGCTGGAGTTACGAACACAACTCTGAAAATTGTAAGGGATAGGACAGGACAGCAAACTGTTTCAAATGCGGCAAAGGAGGGCACAATGCAGCAGCTTGTACAAATGAAATTTACTGCCCAGTGTGCAGAATGGAGGGCCACAAATTGGGCTCCATGGGGTGCCCTGCTTTCANGAGAGGTGGAAGTGGGCGAAGGTCATTCTCATACCCAAGGGGAATAATCCGCACGAGCAACTGAAAGTTAGGCCGATATGCCTCATCGATTGTATAGGCAAGCTATATGAATACCTACTGAAAGACAGGCTAGAACTAGAACTTACAGAACTCGATGGCATATCACCGACACAATTCGGTTTTAGAGCTAACAGATCCACAGTACAAGCAATAAAACATGTACTCAAACTTGCGAGTGGAGGAGTTCCCACTTGGGGGGCAATCATCTTTGTAGATGTGAAGAATGCCTTCAATACCGCAAAATGGGGAAAGATTATAGACAAGCTCCAGGAAATCGGGATCAGCGGCTATTTGACAAAGGTTGTGGTAAATTACCTCAGTCATAGAACACTTAAATGCGGAAATTATATACAGGAAATGACGCAGGGGGTACCGCAAGGTTCCATAATAGGACCGACATTATGGAACATAATGGAACTCATTTTTAATGAGAACACAAGAAGGGCATGCGAAAAAGCGGACAGACATACAACTGCTCTGTCCAAGCTCCTACCAAACATGAAAGGGCCAAGAACGCAAAAGAGACGCTTGATATATGGGGTAGTACAATCTGTCATTCTGTATGCAGCACCGGTGTGGAAAAGCGTTATGAGAGTTGACACCTATAAAAGGATGGTAACGGCATCTCAGAGAAAAATTCTACTGAGAGTGACGTCAGCCTACAGGACAGTATCAGCAGAAGCCCTCTGCGTGATTGCTGGAATACCCCCCATTGACCTCCTGGTGAACGAAAGAGGACGATTGGATGAGACTGGAGCCGCTGTCACAACTACTATAAAAGAAAAGGAAAGACTCAAAACTTTAGAAGCATGGAAGGGAAAATGGGAGGGAAACGAAGAAAAAGCCCAATGGACAAAGAGGTTGATCCCAAACATCTTAGTGTGGTTGAAGTGCCCCCACAAACAAACGGATTACTTCCTTACCCAGTTCCTAACGGGTCATGGATCCTTCAGAATGTACACCAATAGGATAGGCAAAACAACTGACAACCTCTGTATCTACTGCAAGAATATAGACGATGTAGAACACACCATTTTCAAATGCACCAGATGGATGAGGGAGAGATACACCTACGAAGTGGAGTCGGGGAGGGACATGACTCCGGACAACTTGATAGAGGATATGTTAACATCAAGAGAGAAATGGGAAAAGGCCGTAAAATATGTTAGAAGTGTCGTCAAACAAAAGGAGGCAGAGGAGAGGATGCACCAGTCCGAGGAAAGAGAATAGATTCGCTATTTAAAAGTATAAACAGGAGGCAAATTTTAGAATGCTGGAGTACGGACTTTCTGGAGTACGAGACTCTTGAGAGTCGCATTTGGGAACACACGGTCTACGTTAAAACGGATATAATTTATGGCAATCCATTGACCACACAAAACAGCGTGGTGAAGGTAGTCCTAGTAGAGCCGGATGATCCCGAAATGAACATGAGCATACAGAAAATGTTCAAGGAAAAGTTCCCCGAACTCCCCTTGCTTCAGGGAGAAGTTGAACAGATCGAACAGATTACTAGGGTCAAAGGAACGGGTGCCACGACCAGTAGGAGGGTCATTAAGGTTCTGTTCGATGGAACGCAATCTGATTTATGGAGGAAGCTAAACGTAGTTAAAGCGGATACGGAGAGGGATGCAAAGATCTGCATTCATCCCTTGAGAAACATTCCTATTGAGCGGCTGAGGAAGATGGTCGAGACCATCTTCCACGCATCAACCACCTCGGTAGATATCTATACGACAGCACAAAAAAAAAGTGGCACCAAAGAGCCAAATAACTATGGTATCGTGGTGAGTGAAGGCGGGAAGACATACAGGGATATCCTGGGCAAAGTCAAGAATGTTGTTGGAGGTAAGGAGGCAGCGAAAGCCATAAAGGGCATAAGGAAAACTAGGAATGGCAGCCTCTTGCTCACTTTAGACAAGAACCCGGAGGCTCTTACGGAAATAAAAAGGGCTATAGAAAGTGAAGGACACATCAAAGCAAGACAGCTGGGCAGGGGTAACACAGAGACTTACCAGCTCAGGGGAATGAAAGGAGATGTTAGCGAGAATGAAGTAAGAGAAGCAATCACTAGAATAATAGGGCGATGGACAGAGGACTGCAGGTTGAGTGAGATCAGGCTGCTCCGGGACGACACGGCAGCGGTGACGGTCACTGTACCAAAGACTTTGGCCGAAAACCTTCGCCAAAGGGAGGAACTGAGAGTCGGTATGGTGAGATGTCGCCTGGAAAGGAGAGTCCCGGTATCCAAGAGCAGCAGTGAAGGGTGCCAGCAAAAACAATAGGCACAAAAGGAGACTGGACGCACTCCCTGAAGACGTGGAATTCATAACCAAGCTACCGGAAAATACAGAAACTACCCATGAGGAGGGACACCTGGCGCAAGGAAACTCATAGGAGGACATGGGAGAAGGTTCCTCTGACGTTGGGAGTGGCCTCGGAGGAGCCACAGACATCATATAAATGCTCCTACAAATCCTGCAGATTAACACCGACAGGAGACGGAATGCGCATTACCTGATGCAACGTA
>NW_019296231.1:5170-22895 GCF_000500325.1 Leptinotarsa decemlineata
ACCATCTTTCAATTTACCGAGTAATATACAGGGGGTTTCATTTGATAAAATGAACTTTTGACTATTTTTATGCACAATGGAAATAATAGTAATTTTAGCACGCCCTGTATGATATGAAGTCGATTTCTTTGTGTTATTTGAATATTTCGAGTTTGTTCAAACTATCATCAAAATATCAACTTTCATGAATTGAGAGTACTGATGTACTTGATATCAATTAAGGCTATGTTTTGGACCATATTTAGCACAATTTATTTTTAATCTCGAAAACAGATAGAGATTGGTATAGGACATTATCAACAAAAAAGTATTAAAATACTAGAGCAATTCCAAAAATGTATTAATATACGGGGTGTTCCATTTAAAAAAAATATAATTGCTAGTACTTTTGAAATAAGTGGCACCGCCGCAATGCTGAAAATATTTTAGATCGATATAACAGGTCAGGAAATGTGAGAGGTGGTATTTTCAGAAAAATCATGCTTTTTCCAGAAACGTCTAACCTACCATCGACCGTGAGTCACGCTGTATATATAAACAATAAATATTCACCTATGTTAATAGGGGTATTTGCAAAGTACCACAGTATAATCGATGCCGGTGAGTGTGTTTCATCTCGAGTAGACAAAGCTGACGTGAACTATCCTAAAATGATCGTAGTATTTCGAGACTGAGTAACAACATTGGTTGAGTAGTATTTCCTTGATGACTCTTTCGAATTTGGTGATACTAAGCTCTTCAAAGTTATTTGGCAGATAGTTGAAAAGATTGTTATCAACAGAATTCATTTTTGATGTGGTCAAACGATAACGGCTGAGGTGTGTAAGGTGTGTATTCATTTTAACCCCATTTTAATGTCCGGAAACATTTATCTTTTTCGGTGAAGGTATGCATTCGCAGCCAATGTCCTAGAATCCAAATGTACTGACCAGACAAGTGTGCCGTCGTCAGCAAAGCCATATCTTGAATCCTCAGTCCTTTCGGCATTGTGGATGTACAATAAAAAGAAGGGTTGTGAAGAATATGGATCCCTGAGGAACATCAGCATTGATGATCGAAATATTCGATAGATATTCATCGACAGCTACTTGCAGAGAACATTCATCGAGGAAGCTGGAGACACAAACACAAAAATGATCCGACAAACCATAGCATCGAAGTTTGGCCAGCAAACCCTCAGGCCACACATGATCACAGGCCTAAGAGATATCAAGAGCAACAGATCTTAAATCTTCAGGTTTATCGATTGCGTTGTTCCAAATATGGGTGACATACTATAGGAGGTCGCCTGTTGATCTTTGTTTCCGAAAACCATATTGATGATCGCACAAATATTCAAATATGTTTGAAATATGTTCAAAATCAGTTTCTTCGTTAACCAGCTGTCGCACCCCTATGAACGAAAACCCTCAGAAGTCAAAACTTGTACAAGCTAAGGACTAACGAGGTCTTACCTTTCAACGTGTAATTCCTAACACGGGTTGGACGATAACAAGTGAAAATCGATCGTTCAGCTTTGGGCCAACACAACGGTCGATTTGAGTGAGTGAACAAAGCACCCACGTCGAACCGACGGGCTACCGTCTGACCGAATATTCGAATATATGGTGATTTACCGCTTTCTCGATGATTTTTGATATCACTGATAGCAAAGCGACTGGACTATAGTTATTTGGAAGATTTTTCCTGCCTTTATGGGAATAGGCCGAACGCAAGAAATCTCCCAACAAAAAGAAAAACCCTTTCTTGTTGGACAGGTTGAAGAGACTGCAAAATACTGGTGCGGGTTTATTGGCCACTTTTTGAGAACGATAACGGGACCTTCATCAGGACCAGACGCCTTGTTGATATTGTGCTGTTTCAAAATTCGCCTGACGAGATGTTGTCAAAAAGTAAATTTTCGGAATTGTGGATTCCAGTATGGAAATTTCAAAAATTCGCCTGACTAGATGTTGTCAAAAACTAATCTTTGGTATTGTGGATTCTAGTGTGCAAATAGTGGGTGGTGCCTTTCCCAGAAAATCTACTGTGGAGTGGGATGCAAATTGTTAACGGTGAAATTGTGAATTTAGTTGAATTTTGATTCACAGCTTCAGCTACCGACCAGAAGGATCTACACCTAATGGATTTGGCAAGTAGTTCAACCCTAATTTAATGATTGTGGTATTTTTTTCTGTGATTTATTTCAAGTTGCGAGCATTAACAAACCTAGTTCGGTTTCCAGCACTGAGATTTTTGCGCCACTGCCAGTAAGCGAGATTTTTGAAGACGACAGACAGATTGCTCGCAATCTTTTTCGAACGTACGTTTACCGTTTGAAGTTCGTTCCATTGAAAAAGGAATATATGCTTATATTAGTGGTGGTGTAGAAATACCAGAGGCGCTAAAAGAAAATAGCACGGTTAGAGATGCCTTCGCTTGAGCTCCGTCGGTCTCGTACACATTCTTTGCTCCTTTGGTAGCTAAAACCTTTTTGTTCTGGGAAAACAACTGGAAGTTTGTTTCGTCCCCGTTGAAGATTCGTTCGGAAAAATTAAGAATACTCTCGTAACCTTTCACTTTTAAATAAGAAGTAATGTCTTGGAACTACTTTCTGATATCCGATTCACTTATTTTCGAGGACGCTGAAGTTATGGCTTCGGATTTTCTCTCCGTTAGTTCCTGATGCCCTTTGAGAAATGTCTTATACCATCCATTACCGGGATAATTGTTGGTAAAAGGGTTTTCACTTTGATTATCATCCAAAAACTGCTTTACTGAAGACTGGTTGTCTTCTTTACGCCTAGGGAAACCCTTTTTCTGGCAGTCTATAATCCAATCAACCAACTCTTTTTCTTCAGTTATATTCAGGATGGGAGATGGACCGAATGAAGATTTAACAAACTTATTCGATGATCTAAATTGTAGCGTCGATCTCGGGATATTGGGATATTTCCGACACACCGCTCTAACGGGAACTCCATTATGAATCTCCTCGACAGCTTTTAGAATATCCTCTTCTTTCCATTTTTCACATATCTCGTAGAATCTAACGTTTTCGGCATACCTAAGAACTGAAAAAAAAATTAATTATAGCGCTCCCTAGTTTATAGAAATCAGCGAAAATTATTATTCCATCATGAAACAAATCATACGGTATAGTGATTGGCCCACCTACTTTCATAGTTATTGGCCACGGCCAACCACTGTATACATTGATATTTTTTGATAAATTCCACCTAAAAACCGTATAAAAATAACAGAGCGAATAGGTAGGTAGGTATTATAAAACTAATCTGACAAAAAATATTGAATATGCGAAATTTAGTGATTGGCATAGGAGGCCAATCACTCTCGTGGTGCAATTTCAACGAGCACAATTATTGGCCGTGTTGAAATGCACTTTCGCGCCAATTTTTTCAGATGAGGAAAGTATAAAACAGAAATTTACCAATATATCAAACAACAAAATAAATCTACACCAATAAAAACCATTACAAAGTACCTATATAATGCTATAAAATACAACATGTCTTACCTTACGCAGCTCAAAATCGGTCAAAATCAAATATTCACTAACATGTGTTCTAAACTCGTGACCGTTCAGTTATGAAATGACTGTTGACAGTGTTGTCACTTTTATAAAGTGAAGGTGAAACTTGGGGCTGATAGAGTAAAACGTAAATAGAATGGTTGATAAATTAGATTCCTTATTATTAGATATTTTATTCCAAGTGGCCAATCACTGTGGGGGAGGCCAACGACTGTAACGTTTACCTTATTTTTTTTTAATCCAATCACACTTACAATATGGTATTGCATTTTGGTGTTATTGCATCAAGCAATAGTTCGATTCCTACATAAGCACAAGTACAACGTCTCCTGTACTGAGCGCACTTGGAAAAGCCATAATACTGGCCAAATAACGAGAAAAAACTTACCTCACCCCATCCCCCATTTGGAATTAATGAAAAAAATGATAATGTATGAAAGCAAAAAGATATATTTCAATTTGCCAGCCTGTTTGAGAGATATCTCCATACATCATATTTTTCGAAAAAAAGTAAACAGTTTTCGCAGCGAGCAGACAAGTAGATGAAATCAGAATCAAAATCAAACATTCGTTATCCAATACATATGGATCACTGTTTCGACCTGATTTCTATTGCTGTAGCCTCAGAATCAATAGATGTTTTATTGAGTTATTAGCTGAGATATATTGAAACTTTTTTATTGTATTACTAACCCGGTAGTAATGCCAGCTCATTTTTTTGCCTAGCAGTAAATTTTATGACAATAAAAAGCATATTGGTACCGAAAAAACGAGTAGAAATTATATTTCATAAACACATAACATACAAGGAAATTTGCATTATTCATAGTCATAGTCATTATGGATAGTTAACTGCGTCATCAGAAAGTTTCAACTCTCAAACAGTGAACAGTATGTCAAAAGCTAAAAGATGAGATTCACTACAAAAACGGTAGTCATGATAACACCGAACATGGCTTTGCTTTGGTGTGATTTTTTTCTTCATCTGCAGTGAATTGATTCGTAATATTCCTCAGTCATAAATTCGTTGTAGAAGGAAATTGCTGATTTTGCTTATTTAATGACAGAACAATTATTTCTAAGCGTACAATTACGAATGTCATAACCACAATTGTCTTTGTGTTTCCCAATCTCAATTTGTTTCTGGATTCATCGAATTTTTCAATATTCATTGTGCTATTTAGGATGAAGACAAATGCAATAAATAAAAAATCAATTCAACCGGTGTTGAGTTATAAATTGTGTAACTAACCCTTATATTATAACGTATAACATATATTTTGATTCTTTATTTATCAATATGTCCAATGTTGCCATAATAATTCTATTATTATACACCGAGACATATCTGACGAAATGATATAAGTGGTGAAACACATTTTTGAAACTTTGTTTCATATATCGATATTTTCATCGATGACATTTCCATTTTTTGTGTTGAAACCTATCCAACAACAGTAATGAGCTTGTTATTAAGTGTCACAAAACCTTGTGTACCGGTATTTCAATTCGGAATCATTCACATCAATTGATTTTAATTTATTGCACTTAATTTTTTTTCAAAACCTCACGAAACTCTGTGAACCGCTGTCACAAAAAATGAAATGTTTCACAAGAAGTGAGAAACAAAATCGACCTGTGTGGTTATGAAAATTAACCCTAGAAATTTGAGATGACAACATGATATGTTTTATCAGGCTTATATGTGTGTTTCTACATTCAAAAGTAGAATATATCGATATTGAATTGAACTACCTCTGAAATCACAAATATTCGAAAGCATTGTGTCCTTTTTTCAAGATCACAGAAAGCTGAAATATTTCAATGTATCATCCTTCATTGCATATGGAAAAGTCGACTTCATAAGTAAACTTGAGTCCTTCCTTCCACTTTTGTTTGTTACAAGAACTTCCAGGGCATAAAATATATTCCATACATACAGCGGATATTCCAGTAATCCCCCATACGCCGTTTTTCTATAGAAGTATTGAATAATGTATAGTAGCTCAGTGGATACTGCATTCGTATGAGGAACGAAGAAGGATGAACAAGAAACACCTACAGAAATTTTTATGATAAATCTATAAGCATCATGTGTGGAATATGCTATCGTCGTTGTCTTCAACACATATCATTTCTTACCCGCATTGCAATTAGAGAAGTACATTTCCTTGAAGGAAACATGACAGTTTATATTCGAAAGGATCGTGGAGAAACGTTGTTTCATAATTTTACAGCACAGTAAGTATAAATGTAAATAGTGAACGTATGCACGTCCGCTAGAATCAGCCGACTGCCAATTATCAGGTACCAGGTGCTACAGGCACGTGAAAATTGTACAAACTTCACTCAAAGTCTGAGGACTAATTGTTACGTATGTTGTAGAAAATATTATAAAAAATTCGAATACAATACTGTCAGACATTTTCTGTCTGCAGTATTTATTCCCAGATACTTCAAATATCAGAAGCAAAGAGACACAAACTAACTCACATTGCTAACCTCTAGAATATTGCTCACATGAAATAACTAGATATTCTCAGTCCGGAAAATGATGCATTGACGAAGAAAGACATCCAGTATAAATTCAACTTGTTTCAAATATCTGTGTTCGCCAGTGATTCGTTTGTTAAAAAATAAGGTACCTATTTGACGTTTACTTCAATTTACTTTAATAGATTGATGGCTATTGTACTTTTTGATCATTCCCATATTGATTTCAATTTAAGAGCCAGCGGTATACAGCTGTTTCAGCCTATTGGGCATCGTCAGTACCGGGCAGGCGGTCCTCGATTGAATACAAAGTGAGAAAAATCAAGAAAGTACTTTGATAATTGGAATTATTTTCCAGCAGCTTGACTGCATTAACCTTTCTCGATTTTATAATAATATAAGTCAACTTGCCAAGTTTTTATGTCAGTGTTGGTGGTTTGGCNGGATGGTAGAGATGTGTAGGTCTGGTATGTTGATGCTCTTACTATCGCAGGAGATGAAATAAACCCACAGTTGACAAAGCCAACGGTGAAGATGGTACAAATAGCAATCAGGACCTGAAAATATGAGTAAAATCAGTTTTTCATTTATCAGTTCCTTTGCAAGAATGCAATTCTAGTGTAACATTGTAGTGATGAAGTGAATCTATTTGTTACATTCGAAATTGAAAAGTAGTAGATTGAAGTATGGTGTGTACTAAAATATAATGTAATGTCTTTCTCATCTAGATATTATTCGTTCCTCAACTAGATATTATTCGTTTTTCATGAATAATTTCATCCTCATTATAGAATTTCAAATTCAGAAGAATAGTAGTGGAAACATGCGTAATTCATCTGAACTGAAGATTCCATTAGAACTTCGAAGTGAAACAATAAACTAAAAAAAATATTTCAAGAGTTGATAATGAAATTATATATGATATATGACTGAATGGAAATGATTCTAAATATTCAAATATAATGGAAACATCTATTCAACCCTTTCAATGAGAATTCCACTGACTTCTTGAAATGACAAACTTCATTATTCTACATGTTATTTTCTGTTGAAAAGCTTGAAAAGGGAATATGGGTTTGGATGAGTGAATAATGGACCGATAGTTGTTCCAAAAATAACACAAAAAAGATTCCGATATTACCAGAATTTGCAAATATCCACCAGATCATGTTCCAAAATAGAGCTTTTGAAAATTTCATTTTCTCGAACCCGATATGGATATGTTACTATGCAAAAATACATTGGCTTGCCTTGAACTAATTGACGTAGAATGTTCAAACCATAATAATCCCTCAAGGATTCATCTGAATAGTAATATTTAATTTTGATATGCAGCTTTCAGTAATTGATGGCTGTAGTATATTGAGATACGTCAGATTTCAAATGATGAAATCATCAAAATGTTACCCAAAAGAGAAGCATACATTCTGTAAATTGTAATTCGTGAATGCAATTTTCATCCACGCTAACAGCTCCAACTCAAAAAATTCAGATGACTTTTTATTGCTCTTGATTATTAATACATCATAAAAAGTTGGTCCTGATGACTAACTACTAGAAATTTACCAAAATGTAGTAAAAAAGTGACAATATTCGGAAAGAAGGAGAAAAACAATCAGGTTAATTACACGAAAGAAAATGTACTTTGAAACAACTACTTCAATATGAATCATAAATTATATGAAAATCACTTTTTTATTCAGTTTGTACTCCAAAATTTTCGTTATGAAACTGAAATAGATCTCATTCATAGAAACGCTATGAAATATATATGTGAAAGAGTTTGTAATAGTCGAACGCCTTTCTTCATGACCTCCGATACCATCATCAACCAAAAATCGAGAATTCATTATTACGGTTTTAGGTGAGAACAGACAATCTGCGTGCGGTCGCTATATTTACATGTTGGTACATTAAACACTGCAGTTTCCAAACTTTTTCATTTGCACAACTTTCACACCTGATATAAAGCACACTTTGTATGAATGTGAATTTGATCAGAGCGTGATTTTTTACTACGATTGTGAAATTTCACACGGGCAGCAATTCGTTTGAATGATACCGCCCATGATTTCTACTGGAAAACACAATGTCATCAAAAAACTCTAGATATTTAACATAAGCTATACTCATCGTTTGACTGCATCAAGACGATGAGTCTCTACTTCTTGCATTTTCAGTTCGGGATAATTATAAACAATAGGTGAAAAACCTTGGCTGGAAACCTTTCAATATTTTATAGAATCCTTGTGGTACTTTTGTGAAGAGCTACAGTTCTTGAGAAGATGTTCATTAATCAAATCAAATCAAATCAATTTTATTTCTTTACGACAATATAAAATTGTATAAGAACAGTCAGAAGATACAATGAAATATATAGGTACGTATGTACAGTACAGAGTCAGGTTAAAAATGATATATAAAGAGTATAATAGTAATCATGCTTAAAGAACATAAATGTATTATACACTTACCTTCATTTTGTGGACGAATTTTCTTGATCAGATAGTCTTTTGATGAATGTCAGCAATCAAATTCACCTTTTATAAACCAAACCTACCCCACCTAAAAGAAGCAAACCAAAATATCTATGGGACACGCCCAAAACTGGCTCTTGACATTCAACTGTTTCCTCATTATTGCTAGTTTCATATATTAAGTCGAGCAACCGTTTGTTATTTCAAACCAGTATTGTTTTTGAATAAATTTTCGCTTGTTCTGCCAAGCCCTGAATTGGATTTATATCATCGATCGCTATAATTTCGATTGCGCCATTAAACATCCATCTTTACTTTAAATCGCTAATTGAGTAGAGGAACCTTGGGGTTTGTTGAGCAGGATGATCAGGGGTAATTATATTGTCGATAGTAGAACGCAAGTTGAACTGGGAATTTTTTTTAAGACGGGCAGAGAGTTGATAGGACTATAATATGTTCTTCAAAAAAAAATATTTCAATAGTCCCCTTTGATGACCTATATATCCTATCGTGTATTTTTTTACATAATATTTTCATGAGTTTTGGGTGAACAAGTGAAATTGTCAACTTGTTTGAAGTATTTTTGATGATAAAGGATGTATAGTAAGTGTTTTCCTACAGTTGTCTTCATAAACAAGTGGTTGTCTTCATAAACAAAAACTTCCACTTTTTTTATTATATTCTGTGGTATATACAAGATCGCTGATATGTATGGAAACGGTCGATTATCTCCCAAAGTAAGATAGCTAGCAAAAAATTTTAGGGTACAAAAGTTTTAGGGTTTTTCAAAATCTATCACACTGAATGAAAATTTAGTATCCACGATCAGTCAGAAAGCTTTGAAGAAATGAAGTAATGAAGTAGCTTTTTCTTTGATAGAAAACCCTATATATCATTCCATGTTTCAATTATCCTCGAAATTCTGAAAAAAATTGATATAGCACATCAATTTCTAAATTCAAGCGTTTTTGAGATATTGAATTCTGTAAATAACTTTTCAGTACTCTCAAATTTATTGAAGAAAAAACAAGAAATGATAGATGTATATCATGAAAGTCACACAAGGTGGAGCATGTGAATATGATTACAATTAAATTAGATTTTTTTTTACAGATAATACAAAAAAGTATAATTGTTCAGGGTTGATAAAAATGCATGTATTTTTCAATGAATGTCCAGCATATTTAAAATTATATGAAAACAATACCTAGTTATGCCAGGAGAAAAAGAAAAAAAAGCAGTTGATAAGCAACAAATTTTGTCTTTGGAATACTATTTGATAAAGTGGACAAATTGTTTACCATTCACCTCCTGATAGTAATGAACTCGCTGAACAAAATTTTTTATTCAATCTAAAATCATGTGAGGAGGAATAGTAGAAATTTCATGCCTTATTCTTTCATGCAATTATTCGATATTTGGCGGCCTAATTTCGTAGACTACATTTTTTATGTGACCCTACAGAAAAAAGTCAAGTGGGGTCATATCAGAAAACCTAGCTGGCTCACCTACGCCTAATCTATTTATCAAGAAAAGTTTCATCTAGATATGCCCGTAACACACGCCCATGTGGAGGGGCTCCATCTTGTTTAAACTATATTTGTTCTGCCGGCAAATTGTGATTGTTATTAATCAAAAATAATAGTCTTACCTCTGGAATAATATGCTGTTGTAAAAGTAGATAATATAATTCAGAGGTTAAATTTCCGTTTATTAAATGGGGTTCTATGACGTTCACCAATAATTTCACACCAGACATTTACTTTTTGTGGCCGTTAACTGTGAACTTCCTCTATCCAATGTGTGTCTGACCAATACAACAGTTGTGTCGATTCATGTGCCCATTCAAACAAAATGTAGGTTCGTCAGAAATCGATATGTGGTCGACAAAGTTGACATTTCAATTTAATTCATCCATAATGACTCGATTCTACTATCAAAATTGTCTTCATTCGATTCTAGTATCAAATGAAGTCTTTGTGACTAATCCTGTATACTTAATTTTTATTTATTGTGATAAATTTTGGGAAACCCCAAAACTTTTGTATCTTAACATTTTTCGGTAGCTATCTAACTTTAGGAAATAGTCGACCGTTTCCATACATATCAGAGACCCTCTATAAGCATTCATTGAAGACCAATAAAAGTCGTTCAATAACTATGGGTTTCAACATCCCTTATGCTTCATTAGTAACTTGTTTTCATCGTTCTAACATTTTTTGTGATCAATAAGTTAGTGGACTCACATTTTCGGAAAATGAAAAGGAAAATGAAGGCAGTATAAATGATACTTTTTGTTGAATAATACATTCATAACCTTTTGAGCGGTCACCTTTAAGGTTTTCATGATATCTATCTTTGTTGATCATAAAAATTTTTCCTCAGTACTCACAAAATACTTCAATTTTTTCTTCAAATGTTTTTGAAAACAGAAATCATTCGATTTTTTTGACGAGTTCATCATCTTATTTGGTCCGTGATGAAGTTTTTGAATTTTTTTCGATGAATGTATTTCACTGCTGAAGTTTTGAAGCAAGAGATTTTGCTTTTTGAGTGGATAATGCCAATTCACGTTAGTAAAAATGTTGGTATCATAACGAATGTTCTCAGAAATTTATGGATCAATTCAGGAGAGCAATTATTATCATCAAGAGGCATTTTCAGGTTTCCAATAGCACTCGATACCGTTATGTGGAATTGTGTTAACTGGTATACTGATTTGAGATTTATGAAAATTAAATTTATCATTACATTTATTTCATGAGAAATGAGAAATTGAATTTTCTATTCTTACTACTTTTATATGTATATGTATATCAATGGTAAAAATAGAAAGTTTCATTTTCCACTTTCCATGATGATTTTCTTCCACGTAATAACGTCAATAATTTACATATATTTCACTTTGATGTACCTACTTCCAATAAACCCTGTACCGTGCATTCTCCTACACACACACATAAACACACAAAATCTCATATGAAAAAAAAATCTGAACGATCCATGCACCAGACACTTCAAGGTCACAACGCCTTGACTTCACTGCACAACAAAAAAACTTCACCAAACAACAACCAATAAAAAAAGCAATTAATACGTCATAGTGGTGGGGGGAGGCCGAGAATCAGCTGTAAACAACTACTTCCATGTTTCCATTCTTTTTTTTTGGAATATTAAAAAAAGCATCTTGAAAAATATAACAATAAAAACAATAAAGCCAAATTTTTTCTGTCGAGTTTAAAGAAAATAATATCCCAGCCTTTCTTCTGGTTTCAGTAAATTTCAAGACGTATGACTTATACCTGTCCCGAAATATTTGGTATTCAAGGTACATTCAAGTTTGTCAGTTGGAGTTTTTTTTCCCCAACACCAAACCGTTATTTCAACACCTCGACGAGTATTTTGATCACCAAGTGATCATCTTCGAGAGGAATATTTGATCTTACTCTTGAAGAGTTTGATCAGAGTTTTATTACCTGATTTATAGTTGGAGTGAAATGAATTCGCATTCACTAGAGTAATACCAAGCAAAAGCTATGTATGTTAAAATCAATTCTAACTCCGGGAATGAATATATTTTCTTGATTCTGAATTTTAAACGCCGGTCCTGTGTCTCATACAATGTAACTTCTTCGGCCAGACCGTAAAAGTGTTTATATAAAAATTCATCTGCGTGTTTTGGCCAGACGCATTGTCATAAAAAATACATACTTATCCAAATTTAGGAAAAGAAGGCGGGGGAAAGAGTTTCTGCGAGAGGCACGGGGATTTGGCCACTTTAGCCCGTCGAGACGAGTTCGAAGGGGTCATCCCTCAGCCTTTGAGTCTGAGGATGGTGGCTTGAATTGGGTAGTTATTTTTTATCAAGCACGAGGTGCGAAATTTCAGGGAAATCAGTTGCAAAATCGTAAGCCGATACTTGGTACAGGAAAATTTAAAATTGAAATGTTTGTGTTGAAAACACACCGGGTCAACGGAACCTAGGGGTTGACCATGAACCACCGAAGAAGCGGTATGTAATTGTTTTTTTTCCATAAACTGATCAGTTGATATATAGAGGAAGAGTTCACATATTATTTTGTCTTAACTTACTTCTCATTTGCAAAGAGGTTATATATTGTTGGTTTCCTAGTGTGGGTTGTTTAGCTAGAGTTCAAATTACATTTCAAAAAAGGAGCAAATTTAAGGTTGTACAGTACTCTCCCTGAAATAAAAGTAAAACTGAAAGTATTTTATATTGTAACTTAGCTAAAAGCCATTTTATTACACTAGGTGTAATTTCAATTTTTGTTCATTTTTGGCGTAATTCAGTCTTCATATTTCTCACGTATACATCCAAAAATCTCATGCCAGCCAAATCAAGTATATATGTTGGTTAGTTTTTTTTTTTGAATTTTTTTCTAGGTATACAGTTTCGATAAATCTGAAGCAAGATATACTGATTTATTTCTCAACTTCGTTGAAATGTTATGCTCATGAAAATTGTAACTATGTTCAATATATCAATGTCAATGAAAAAAATATCAATAACTTCATCTAGAATCATAATAATTCATCACTTTCAATAGGAGAGACCAAAAACTATATACTAAGTCTTGTATTCTGAAAAATCAAGCAGATTAATTCTTGATAAACATTCTTGAAACTATATAATCAACAATTAGACATGATTGTGAAAACAAGCGCAATATTCGTCAAGGGGGTGGTAGTAGAAGATTTTTTTCGAGAAATGAAAATTTGTGCATTTGAGCAATTTTCTTCGAAATGCAAATTTCGAAAGATCGACTTGTTTTCGATACCATGGAAATATTTTATAAACTATCAAAGATGTAATGAAAATATATTCGATATATTTATTCATTTTTCAATAATGCCTTCACATTTTTCTATAGAATTGACCCCTTTGAAAAGAATCAGACCTCGATATATGGAACAGATATATTCATACCATCTTCGATACCATCTGACACTTAGGGCAAAAGTCTTGTCTTGTCGAAGTCTTACCTATTCTATTAAAATCTGTTTTTTCTTTAACCAGCTGTCGCCCCCCTACGAACGACAGCTCTCAAAAGTCGAAACTTGTGCGAGCTAAGGAATTATAAGGTCTCACTTTTTAACGTATGATTCCTAACACGGGTTGGACGATAGGAAGTCAAAATCAATTGTTCAGCCTTGCGGTTTGAACCATCGCGATCGGTTCATTATTTCCGTCCATTGAATATTACTAAGGCAACGAATGTACTCTTATTTTACACTACATCGTTCAAGGATGCTTATATAAAGAATGGCAGACATAAAAAAAGGTTTTGAGCTGCCAAATGTCACAACAGGGCACATACACTTAGGATATACAGAGCTTTTCACGATGAGCTTTAGTTAGACGTAATTTTTTCAAGATACATATCAATAATTTTAAATTGACTGTTTTGATACTGTTGAGAAACTGAATCGAAAAGAAATATTACGTGGTATAAAATATATGTTAAATTTCAAAAATAAGTGAAAAAATAAGTTCATTTCATCAAAATATCTGAATTATTGAAAGGTCCTGTATAAAGCAAATGAAAATATGACTCGAAGTGAAGATCCTCATGTATTACTCAATTCCATTTCAAATTTCATCGTCTTAGTTCTAGAGAGTTCAAGATTATCAACGTTTATAAAGTACACGTTTGATAAAAAAATCGAAATTAATTGATATCTAGTGAACGATAACAGATAGGTATAGAGAAAAGTATATGATGAGGAATAATAGTATGATATTACGTACAGGGTGTTTTATTTGAAAAGTTAATGTACCCGCTACTTCATAGTAGAAGCGACAACGCCGCATCGTCTTGAATATTTCAGACGTGGTGATCATATTAATTTATGCATACTGTCATTTTCAGGTTGATCCGTCGTCTGGTTTGTCACAAAACCTGTATGTCTCATCGTGGAAAGACCTGTATACACAGATTATAAAAATATAACAAAAGAAGAATTTATTGATCATTTGAAACAATTGATTTATTGAAATTGTTGCATTATTTTCGTTCCTCAACAAATACTATTTGAAATAATTCAGTTTATTTTCATCAGAGAAAATGTTCTCCTTTATCATAAAATAACTGAATGTATCCTAACATCCATAATCCTTCTGATCTACATAAATATTTCATAAATGAAATCTGTATCTCATTATAACTGTATGAGTGAATCAATAAATAAATTGCAGAGAACGTGAACGAATTTCACAACCGGTTCCTCTCATGTTTTAATTATGTTGTAAATTAATATATTTTGTCTTCCTAATTATAGGGAAATCCGAGAACAACCTCGTTCCTCTTACAACTACGATATTTCCATCCTTTGTTTCTGCCCTTGTTGAAAAGTCGGAGTTCAGTATTTTGCTGGCACATTGATTATGTATTTATTTCTATACCATTCACGTTTGCCCGTGAATTATTTGAATTAATTGAATTGAATTAAATCTAAATAGATAATCAAGGCACGTACAATCCCGAAAATAGTCGTTCTGCAAATTTGTTGACACTTGTGTGAGTTTCCTAGTTTTGTAATGTTCATGAAACAAACCCTCCCTTTCTCCGCTTGTGAATTCAAAGAACGATCTAAATCCAGAAAGTGATTCGACATCGGTTTAAAATTTATTTAAATGTCTATCTAGTTCAAAAAAGTATTCCACTTAAAATTGAAAGAATCATTTCATGAATCGCCATTATCAAAAATATTGAAACGAAATCATTGTTATCAAGGTTGTGATTCTATATATTTCAGCATCATTTTTTCTTATCTGTTTAGTATGATTTCCGTACGCCACTGCAAGAGACAGATTAAGACAAAAACGTCCATTTTGAAATTATACAGTGCATTTCTTCAATGCTCCTCCCCTTTTATTTTTTGAACAGGTCAACTCAAAGAATTGAAATTTGGGATAATGAAATTAATGCATGAATACTTCATTTTGAAGTGAAATAGACAGATGAAATCCTCAAGATGGCCAATTGGCGCCATCTGGAAAAAAAATTGAATGAAAAGGGGGGTCTTGTGACCCATGTTTTTGAAGCTCCACAACCCTAGAATATAATGTCAATATCTTCAACTACTCCAAATGGCGGAACTTTCAATAATTGCCTGAATACTTTGACATTTAACAACATAATATAAGGAAATGAGCTTGATGTCAGTTCAGAAGATGCTCGAAATGGTTGCTTCAACTTATTGACATATGAACAGCCTATCCGATATTTCCCGCCGAACAGTTTCGAACACAGAAACGTCAATATCTCTACAAATATTTATTATTTTCTGCCGTATATCCGATATTAAAGCAGGCTCAGTTTCGTACACCTTTTGCTTCAAATAGCCCCATAAAAAAAGTCCAAAGGTGTCAAATCTGGTGAGTGTGCTAGCCATTCCGTAGGACCTCGACGGCCAATTCAACTACCGGGAAAAATAGTATCCAAATAGTTTCTTGCTTGTCTGGAGTGATGTGGTGGTGCTCCATCTTGTTGGAACACAATATCCATATCGAATTCATTACGATTCGCTTCGACGATTTCAGTGATGAGAGGGTCAACAGTAGTTTCCAGCATATTCAAATACAGTTCTCCTGTTGAATTTTGATCGATAAATAGAGGTCCTACAATATGGTTTCCCAATATTCCTGCCCAAACGAAATTTTTTTCTGGATATTGGGTATGTGTTTTCCGGAAAACGTGAGGGTTGCTGTCACTCTAATGACGGAAATTTTGCCTGTGAACATTGCGTTAAAAAAAACATTTGCCACTGAAATAAATATTGTGAAGATATGTAGAATGCTTAGCAATGGTTTTCGTCATAATTTCGCAGAATTCTGTTCTCCGATCAGGGTCATCTTCAGTTAATTTGTGTACCATTTCAATTTTGTGTGGTCTCCACACAGTAGAAGGAGACACCTCACTAACATTCGCGACGGAATAAGTAGACTGTTTAGGATTTACTTACATCTCAATAATTATTTGTACTTGCTGTTCTTCTGGAATGGACGGATTACCTGGGGGCAGAGATTGTTGACGTGGTACCTTCCTACCAGTGAAACTGAAAAGTAAATGAGAATATTCTAACTGAACAATGATGTTCATTGTCGTACTGACATTTTTTGTCGTTTTTATAATCAAAACATAAATTAACGAACCTTATCGGGTTGTTGGAATTATCATATGGCAGATAAAAAGGAATATTTTTAGAAATGTGTTAGGAATCACACGTTAAAAGGTAAGACCTCGTTAGTCCTTAGCTCGCACAAGTTTCTCAACTTCTGAGAGTTGTCGATCGTATGGGGGTGACCGCTGATTAACGGAAAAACAGATTTTCAAACAGATATCGATATTAATGTGTTTGTCTGCAGGAAATTATTAAATAATCCACCATTTTGTAATAGGTGAAGATATCAACTTCATATTCTATGGTTGTGAAGTATTTGTCAGGAGCTTCAAAATGATATGTCATAAGACCCCCATTTCTATTTAATTTTTTTCCCAGATGGCGCCCAGTCGCCATCTTGAAAGTTTCATCTATCAATTTCACTTCAAAATAAAGAAATGCGGTTTACTATAAATGTAATACAAACTTAATCAGAATTATGCTAGGTACTACAGAATATTAATGATTTAAAATCCGTTTTAAATCTGTTCGTTAACTAGCTGCCGCCCCCTACGTACGACAAATATCAAAATTTCAACGGAATCCAGTTTTTCAACGTGTGATTACTAGCACGGGTTGGAAGATAGAAAGTAAAAATCGATTATCCGGCCTCGCGGCTTTTGTACCACCGGTTCACACAGCGGTCGATTGGGTGGGTAGAGAAAACCACTCACGTCAACCCACCAGGCTACTGTCAATTATTGACAGACATTCAATAGTACAGAGAAACAGAATGTTTCCTAATTGCAGTAAAACATATATATGGGCGTGTTCAGGAGATCATTTCATGAAACAAAATTCATATAAATCTAAATTCAGAAATATATTGTTTTCCAAGAACCAGATATATATATCTTCATCTGTCATCTTTAGGCATCCTTCAAAGCAGTTTGAAGGGTGCCTAGAAGATGACAGTACTACCAACTGTCGAAAGCGCTCGCAGATAATTTATAAAAGATATAAAGCTTCAAATCCTTTTTGTAGAATTCAATATTGAAATACTCAAAATAAAGGAAAATTAGTTGCATCAATCAAAAAA
>NW_019296232.1:0-12986 GCF_000500325.1 Leptinotarsa decemlineata
ACACTTCTCTTCCATAATTTGTCAGTGTTTCTATTAGAAACGGAATTATTCTACCCCCGATAATTTTTATTCGAATCCACCCCTGCCGGCATTAACAATTCAGATTGAAGATGATATTGCTCACACCGTAGCCCTATTCATCTGGAGCCGAGCTCAGATGAATAACTTTGCTCCTCTTCAAACATGATCATAACACGGTGGGAGCACAGAAAATCCCATTTTACACAGCCTTTTTTATCATGTAAAAATTTTAACAGTTTGAGGGTTTAGCGAGGTTTTGCATGTCATTTTCCCGTTGCTCAGACATACGCAATACGGTGTAATCTGGATATCAGATTTTCATAAAAACGACATTAAAATGTGTCGGAGAAATCGTGCACATTTTCACGGTGGTAATTTGAAGTGGGCTAGCGTCGGAAAAACAGAATTGGATGGGAAAATTGAATCTGAAAATGAATGAAATTCCACTAGACGGAAATGGGATATAATGCGAGCAAGTGTGTTATTCGTAGTGAGAATTAGAGAAATACTATTAGGGAAATATTCATTTCAATTATTTTTTTACGACGACATGAGTTGCACAAAACTTTGGCTTGGGCACGAATGCAAATGAGGTGGACGTTTCCATCTTTAAAATTCCTAGAAGTTGAAGAAGAGTGTCTTCAACTCGAGGCCTCGAAAAATATACCATTATATATGATCAAAATGCTGTTCCATATATTAGGTTGTGTAGGGTTTTTATGAATATGAATATCGTAAACGGTTTTGCCAATCTTTTCAAACAATCGTATACCGCTTCTTCCCCTTTTCAACCAAACTCTGATATTGATAATAATCACTTTCTTGAAAGCTTCAGTGAAAATGAAGTATACGAGACACTAAGGTCGCTCAAGCCTAAAAAGACCACTGGTCCAGATGAAGTAGTGAATTNCACGTATGGATACATAAATGAAATTGAAAATATTCCACTGTCGAAAGTAGATAAAAAACAAAAATAGAAAAAAAAAAGAAAGTTGTATGTATTACTATGAAGCTAGTAGCCACGGTGTAAGTTTATAATGAACTACTGCGATTATTTTTTTCCTATTTTTGTAACACTATTTCATTTACAGAACTTTAATATATCAGTGATGTTCATCAAAAAAGTTGTAAAGTGAAATAACCATTATTTTCGAATACCGTGACGTACCCCGTACATCATCAGTTCATCTATCGGTCAATTCGAATTGCATCAGTTTTCCTTCTGGGAAAACTGAAGAATAATTGTCCAGGAACGTATTCGAGGGTCATTATTGAATATGACCATGTTTTGTGGTGTTGAAAGCCGCAACAACAAATCATATGTAAGCTTTTACTAACAGATTTTAACTGTCTGTGTAATGCTAACATAATGCGCGGTGTTATGAGGGAAATTGGGCTCTGTGCGTGATTTTAACGGCCATAGTGGTTTGTGTGTTCTGCGGTTTTCAGTTTTTGTTTTTACTTCCTCACTACACAGTCATTTTCTCAATGTTTCGCATCTGTCATTCGATCTGACGATCTATTATTTCAATCCCACGTATTTAATTTATTGCGTATATTAAAACTCATGTTTTTTTCCCTTTTTCTGAGAGTTCAAGTGTCATTCAAGTGTCATTCAACGCCCGTACCACAGTGAACAATAAAATCTGTTTTGACCTTTGTTGAGAACTTCAAATTTAAACACATATCACTTAGGTTACAGAGACTACGAAAGAAAAAAAAGATTATTCTTTTTTGTCGGAAGATATTTCAATGTTCCAAAGAGGTTTGTAACTCTGATGAAGCAAATGACTGCAGAAAATTATTTAAAGTAATTTCGAAAGAACTGTTTCAGTTTATCATTTCAATTCAATTAGTGTACTTTCGAATTCGAAAAATCTTCTATATTGATATATTTCTTATCGCCTATTTTATTTCAAATAGTGATATTTTCAGACCTCTTGTTCTACTCACTACTGGGTATAGTTGTTGGCTTTAGAATCCTGGAGGAAGTCGATTGGTACATTATTTTGGAGTTCTTCAAAGTAAAAATGGTTAGAAAACTAGATGGCACCTTTCAAATCTTCAGTACTTTACCGAAAAAATTGTTTGATTTTGTTTATTGTCTCTTCTACTTTTACAAATATCGAATTTGAAGAAGACGGTAGCAGTAAAAAAAATCAACATCTTACAAACGTGTAAAACTTAACCCTAATCTCATTTGGTATTTAAGGGTTGGATCGCACCCTGCAGAAGTGATTAGATTTAAGATTTTCATGAAAGATTTTCCGCTCAAAATTCTCAAATTTCATGTTAAGTTTGCTCATACTCCATGTACTACTTCCAATTGGTTTGTATTTGAACTGGAGGAAAAGATTTTGCTGGTCTCCTGCAAAAGGATACTAAAACACCCTTCAGAATGATCTAAGAGCTAATTCGTTGTTCCACATTTTCAAAAACTCATTCACAAATCTCTGATTTCCTCCGATTTGACTTTAAAAAAAACACTCTTCAGCTCAAAAAACAGACTTATTGACAATCTATCAGGAGGATCGTCAAGATATTTTTAAAATTATGATTTTAAATATTGGTATTACTTATGTAGAAGTAATCTTGGGTGTGTAAAAATATTGCACTTGTTGAATAAGTAACGAAAGCACTCAGAATCAGTTGGTCTGTCATAAAAAAGTCAGGGTTCCTAAAATATTATGGGACATTGATATATTTTTCAAATCAATAAATACTTCCGCAAAAGAATTTCAATTCCAAATCAAATTTATCTGAGTAGCCACAACTACCTTCAGTTGATTTTTTTATAAATCATGCTAGCCAGTGTTTATGTTCATATCAGACGAATACTTCCATGGTACAAACACTAGAAAGATACAATTAGCTTCGAGAATTCATCGATGCATGATTGATTAAAAGAGTGTCAAAAAGTGACTTCCCAAATTTAGACATAATGTGGTCATCCGCCTGCTCATAAACCACATTGTTATTGGCATCCCATATTTTGCTATATTGGTGATCGATGTTGTTTAGAGTTCGGCTTTTATTTATAGGCGCTAAACCCGCGGATCCGGTAAATACGATAGTAAAATAAACTGCCAGTTAAAAGGATTAGCCCAAATTACATTACCAGCCCCGAAATTTGAAAAGGTTAACATCATGACATGTATATGGCTCTTCACGAATATTTATTTCACACTTTATTTTTTCTCAATATTGGGCAGATTCAACTGAACTAGTTGTAACATGGCTTAGTTGGGGTGGAAATATACTCCGATGAAATTAGAGAATAGTGAAAACGAAGTGCAAAAGCATTTAGGATAATCCTTTGGTATGGAGACAGCAAATATGTGATTTGTTTTTGCATTAAATGCTTGATTTTATCTTTGAAGCAGGTATTGGAACGAAAGATCAGAATACCCATAAATACAGACGGCTCAAAAACCAAACAAAGCTCAGGATGTGGAGTATACTCCAGATCACTAAGCCTGAGGATCAAGCGGAAAATGGGAAAAAAACCAGCGTGGTCTAAACAGAACTGGCTGGTATCTCAACCGCCACAAAAGAAATAACCAGGAAAGGAATTTCTGGCAAAAACATAACAATCTGCACACTAATAGCAGACAAGCACTATTAGCCTTGAACAGACAACGTCTCACCCCAGGGCTAGTACTAGAGTGCTACCAAGATTTAGCCAAAGCCTCGGTAGATAATAACATTATCCTGAGGTGGGTTGAAGGGCACGACAGGAGTAAAGGTAATCGCACTGCCGAATCTTTAGCCAAGAAAGCGGCTGGACTAAGAATTTTAGGACCCAGTGGCATCTACGGCCTGATGACTTCGACAATTGCGGAACTAGCCAGAGGTTACACCCATGCTCAATCCCTAAAGAGATAGGATGGAATCAAAGGATGCAGTCTTGCCAGGATCACTCTGGGCGACCCTAGGAAGCTGGCGCCGAAGAAATATCTGGCGATGACCAGGAAAAATCTATGCTTAGCAGTAGCAGTAGCGTCAATAAGAGAGTGTGGGTTTGGCGAGTCTTGGCCGATATAAATGAGATGTCTCCCAGTGGCATGTCCACCTTCATGGAAAGGACAGGATGGACGATGTCCTAGGAGGACAACTCCTTGGAAGGATATACAATTGGTCACGTGTGGCCTAAGTTCTGTGGGCTTACACTCACCCTCCATACTCCACAGATACAGATACCCTTTGTCGTCTCACCTTTTCAATATTTTCGTTGAATTGGCAATGAATGAAATGAAAAAAGGTCAAGTAAAAAGGTGAGCAGATACATTCCACCCGTTTTGCAGACGACATTGTTTTTACTACTGAGTTACATATAATATCCAAGTAAGGAATGAACTTGTAGCAGAAATTCTGCTACTTGGAAAGCTCAATAACGTACGATAACTATTCAACAGAAGAAGAAGAGGATAGCTGTGGTCAAATAAGCGTTAGAAGAAGAGCACACATCTGGCATTTAATCACAAACTGTACATTTGGAGTATATTATTATTTTGTTGTGAGCCTAGGACAATGGGGGAGTATAGGACGAACGATTGGAGGAGATTAAGATGTGGATGTAGCAAACCAAGGACACGATTTCTTTTTGGAATTTTGCTCGCGTTCAGCCTATTCCCAAAAAAAGCAAAAAAATCATGGAGAAAGCCTTAAACCACCATATCCTCAAATATTTGGAAGGCTTCAACATCTTGAGCAATCATCAATTTGACTTTTGGGAACAAAGATCAACAAGCGACCTTATATCGAATGTCACCCATATTTGGACTAACGCAATCGAGAAACATGGAGAATCAAGAGCTGTTGCGCTTGATATTTCTAAGGTCTTTGACCGTGTGTGTCATGATGGTTTGCTGGCCAAACTTCGATGCTATAACTTGTCGGATCATTTTTGTGTATGGCTCCCCAGCTTCCTGAAATAACGTTCCCTACAAGTGGTCGTCGATGGTGTCTCCAATCCTCTTTTTATTGTATATCAACGACTTATTGCTTTGCTGACGACAGCACACTTGTTTCATCATTCCATTTGGATTCCAGGACATCGGCTGTGGATGCCCATCTTCATCGGCAGCAGGAGGTTGCATATCCTAATAAGAATCTAGAAGTGATTTCGAATCGGTTTTCTCTAGAACCGGGTATAATAATGTCAGGACTGACTATTCCGCTTTCTGATTCGATAAGTTAGTTGGGGGTTAAAATGGACATCAATGTCTTGGCATAATCAAGTCGCCTGAATTGCAAAGACTGCTTCTCAAAAGCTTGGAACACATCTTTTGTATAAAGATGTAGAAGTGGAAAGCCAGAATCTTTCACCCCATAAGGTTGAGGTTGAGTGGAAGAACAACTCAGTAGCACTTGTTCTAACTGAGTTGAACTTTGCCTTTTGTTATGTCAGCAACTAGCTCTGTAATTTATTTAAATATTTGTATGTAACTACAGCTGGGAAACAATAAAGACGATTATTATTTTTTTCTTCACCGTAGTATGCGCTGGTCAGGCCCTATCCCCCGAAGCCCCGATACATTCGGGAGGGCGCACCAGCATTATCAACCAATGACCACTCCCCACTCTGAGCAAGCGCAGTGAGCCAAGAATGATAGCCTTCTGCATCTGTGCGGCTAAGATTTTTGCCTTAGTGCGGCAGGCCGGTATGATTTTAAGATTCGAGAGTAGAGAGGACATCATTCCACCAAGGACTCCAATAATCAGAACAACCATCTTGACAGAGTGATCTGGATAGAGTTTGCGGAGTTCGAAAAGAAAATCTCGATATTTTATCCGTTTTTCCTCCTCTTTTCTGACCATATTCGTCTCGCCAGGAGCTGAAAACTCCACGACAAATAACGTTTTGGTCTGGTAGTCGAGAAGGACCACATCAGGCTTATTAGCTTGTATGAGCCTGAGGGTGGGGAACGAATAGTTCCAATAAATTCGGCACTTCTCGTCCCCCACAACGGATTCAATATCCCTCGGAGCGTAGGGCAACACCGGTGTCTCGTCAATACCGTTAGAGTGCCGTAGATGGTAATATAGCACTGGTAATAGCCGAGACCGCATATGCTGAACATGCTGATAACAAGTGCATTAGGGTCTCGGGCGCCTCGCGGCAGGCCCTGCACCTTGGGTCAGGAACCTCTATACCCATCACGCGACTGCGGTAGACTAAGGTGTTGAAGACACCATCCTGGCAAGCCATGATGAACCCCTCAGTTTCCGACTTCAGCCCACTCGACCTGAGAAAAGCGAAGGTCAGGCGCTTTGATGAGCCTAGGTCTCCAATGTTATTGAAAAAGACCCCATGCATTGGCTTATCCTTGTGTTTCCACAGAAGTAAAGTGATCTCTGCGGCTTTTATCTGAGCTTTATGCTGAACGGGTTCCAACTCGGTGACAGAGTTGTGGTCACCTCGTTCAGTGTCGAAAACTATACCGAGTTCATCAGCTGCTCGGGCAGCTGCCCTAAAGAGAAATGCATAACTACTTAATTTTTCTGTTATAAAAATCAATTACAGTGCATTACTGCACTGTAAATTCGCCATGAAGCGTACTTTGGCTCGCAATTATTATATTGACTCAAGGATATAATGATGAAGGATACAATATATATCCGTAATTTCATAGTTATCAATAACGTAATGAATTAAAATTTTGCCTATGTTTACTCTGGTTCAAATTATTGCAATGTTTGCTATGCTAATAATAGTAAACTGTGGGCATTTATTTGCTGAGCTGAACATTTTAACTGTAATACCGGAATATATCTCAAATATTGATTAGATTGTATTTTGATAGATTTTAGGCCTCAATCTCAGACAGAATTTTAACTTTGTGCTCAACCGTAATACAAATCCACAAATATAGCAAATAATCCACATAAATAACAATCAATTATATAATAAACAAATAAAAGTATTTCTGGAGTTTTTTCCCAACAACCTTCCTCTTTGAAGATGATCACTTGGTGATCGAAACACGTGTCGAGGTGTTAAAAATAACGATTTGGTGTTGGAGAAAAAATTCCAGTGATATTCATTACTACACCAAAGTTTCCAAACAGTGCATCATAAAAGTATTTCTGTCAAAATCATATTTTATTCAATAGATAAATTATTTTCAAGCTAGTTTTGGGATTGTTAATGTGTAATTTCTTTCGGAGCCACTCATGAAATGTAGATTTCTTGGCGAAACCATTGAGGTAATATTGGAGATGAAATTGAAAGTCATTTGAAATGTTTTCCACTTGCCATCCCCTATCTTTGAAAAGTTTCTTCTACCACACCTGTTCATATCTGCCCAAAAATATATGATAATTAACCATTCGAAATACGCTTCAATAACTCTCTATTATCAAAAAACCACGGATAAAGTTTGTAATTGAAAAATGTGTTTATAGATTCGAAGACTTTTATGATGTTCTTGTATAGTATGTACATATATTTCCACCAAAAGTTATTTTGTAATCCTGTATTTTTTTGTTGAGATATTAAACGTCTTACCATGTTCTTCAATTTTTGGATTGTTATTCCTTTTTCTTTTAGAGTCCTACTTACGAGAAACACTGTCGATTCCTTTAGATGTAAATATCGAAAGGAAAGTAAGTAAGTTGAATTGAGAAATGCGAATTCTCATTTACTGTCGAACTTTTCATTTTCTTGAAAGAAAAATATTATGAATGAGGATTCAACACCTCTGTATGAAAATATAATGAGATCGAGACTAGACAAAACTACCTTCAGTGATGGACCAAGTATTGAAGAACTATTTCAACAAATATTTCTTTCGGCATTCACAAAAATATACTTTTTTCCAGCCAGCAGTGGAACGAGAAGTATTTCCGATTTTCTCTAATAACCAATTAGATTTTCCTCGAAGTCTGAAAAAATTCTAACCACGCATACTAGAATAAAAGTTTCTTCATCATCCTCACACTAATGACCGTTTATAGGAGCCACAGCCTGCTTGAAAATGCTAACTAATTCATTGTAAACATGTAATATATCTTGTTATGGTCATTAATACCAGCGCTATATTGGACGGTGGATGCTTTCGTCCACGACAACTTCAGGTTCATAAATTTCATCGGTATTTATAACTGAAGCTGACGTAAGTCTTCGACGTTCAATCACACATATCTCCCGATGGAGCTGGCTAAATTGAAGACGAGGCCATCATGAAGTGCAATAAAAACTCAAGGTAATTTATTCAGATAGTTTACAAAAATATCAAGTGAATATTACTGGAGTTTTTCCCCAACACCAAATCGTTATTTTTACACATCGACACGTGTTTCGATCACCAAGTGATCATCTTCAAGAGGAAGATAAAACTAAAAACTACTCAAAACTAAAGCTACTGATACTAATCAGGTACATCATACAGGTAGGTAATCAGTAATACCACCCATACAAGTGTACCACCCTAAATTAATTTTACAATTGGCCTTTCTATTATTTTACAATATGTCCTTATGTATGTTTAAATGTTACAGTTACATATAGAACAATTTTCAGCTATATAAAGTTAGTTTCACAATATTGCCTATCTAAATATATTTACAATGTGTCTTTTTGTAGTAATCTGTAAACCCAACAATATTATTTTAACAAGCTATATAGTATGCTCTTTGGTATAGGTCCGTCATCGTTAATCATAATTTTATTGTGTTTACTTATTTCTACACTCTCATAGGCATCTAGTTGCCTGTTGTTGTTAACTTGTCTAACTAATCTTAAACATACATAAGGACATATTGTAAAATAATAGAAAGGCCAACTGTAAAATTGATTTAGGGTGGTACACTTGTATGGGTGGTATTACTGATTACCTACCTGTATGATGTACACTTGTACATTTACTAGATTTATACACTTTCATCAAATTTTAACTTCTGTTTCTCTTATATTGAAGTTTATGTCACATCAACTCGTACTGTAACAGATTAACTCAAGATTTCAGTCAAAACATTCAGTTTTTTGCTAATCAACTTAAGAAACCCTCCTAAGCAAAACATTTTCTGTTGAATCTATTGAAGAGTGATCCAAAAACCTGGTTGTGAAAATTGTTAACGTATCTCATTTCCTTATTACCCAAAATTCCATCATCGGGAAATTTCGTTACTTATTTTTGATATCGACTTCATTGTGAATAAAATGACCAGTCAAAACCTACATGAAGATGTTATTATAGTAATGCACCTGAGCATTGTAATAAAAAAAATATTCAACTTTCAACGTGCCATTTGCCATAAACGTAAAATTATTAATATCCATATTGTTTAGCACTTATGGCGCAGCTGAAAGTCATAAAATGGTATATTATTCGCTAGCTTTAACGAAGTACGCTTGTAACATATTGTTGAATTACCTCCCACGATTTTACATGACAGAGTCATATTTACATCACTAGACGGTTGCCTTTTATATTTCGGGATTAGAGAACAAAAAAACAAATATTAATCAACGAAAATCACTTTAATGTTTTTCAAAATATTCCCAAAGAAGATCTATACACAAAAACACACAAAAAAACAAATATTAATCAATGAAAATCACTTTAATGTTTTTCAAAATATTCCCAAAGAAGATCTATACACTTTTGCATGCGTTTGAACCAATTGTCGAAGCACTTTTGCCACTCTGATTGAGGTATCTCCAAAACATGCGTTCTTAATACAGCATCTGCTTCTTCAGGTGTCGAAAAACGTTGAGCTCTTAGTTTGTTTTTTACGTGCGGGAATAAAAAGAAATCATTTGGTGCCAAGTCAGTAGTATAATGCAGTTGTTTAAGCCGATGTGTGAGAGCTCGCATTGTCGTGGTGAAGAGTGATCCGTCTTCAGCGGTTGGTTTTCCTGATTTCTTGGAAGACAACTGGCAAACAAATGGTTGTGTACCACTCAGAATTGACTGTTCTGCGTTGTTCTAGTGGTACGGTTGCGACATGTCCAGTTTTTCCGAAAAAACAGGCGACCATTTGCTTGGGAAGTGCTACGTGCGCGAACAACTTTTGTTGGATTTGGCTCGCTTTGAAACACCCATACAGTCGACTACTGTTTACTTTCGGGCTCATACGCGTAAATCTACGATTCATAACCTGTCACGATGTCATAGACGTGTTTCGAAGCACCGCGATCGTATTTTTTGAGCATTTCCTTCGACCAATCGACACGAGCCTTTTTTTGAGCGATTGACAAACTGTGTGGGATCCAACGCGAATAAATTTTTTTGACAGTCAAATGTTTATGCAATATTGAATATATGCTAAGGTTGTCTCAATCTCACGGTAGGTCACATGACGATCTTGCAATATCAGTTCGCGCACAGCATCAATGGTTTTTGGAACAACAACTGATTTTGGACGACCTACACGAAATTCGTTTTGGAGTGAACTACGACCACGATTGAATTCACCATAACATCGATAAACACTGGTCCTTGATGGAGCTTCATCGCCAAAAATTGAATTAAGTTCATCCATGCAATCCACGTTGAAAGTTGTAAAAATAATCGCACGAAAATGTTCACGATTCAATTCCATTTTTGGGCCAAGATGAATCTTTTAAGTTACTATAAACAACACAAATAGCGCGCTTATGTCAAAAAGTTCTGAGTACGTATAAGCTCAAAAATGTCCAACTTTACGATAGAGCTGTCAGTTGCCAAATTGCAACACTAGGGTTGCCAAATCTCGAAAAATCAAAGGCAACCTATCGTACTGATTGTTGTCGAATATTGAACACTGAATGGCTAAGATACAAAAATAAACGATACTGAAGACGGGACCGAAAATTATAATTTGGCAAGCTGAAGGAGAAGGAATTTCTACTACTCTTGAAAACTATTGAGTTAACTCCAAACTACTGGGTGCTTTCTATCATTATTGTTATTGGTCTGTAGGTAAGGGTTAGGTTAGGGTAGGTCCAAAGTGAGAGGGTCTATTCGACCCTCCACCGCAACCCGTAAGGGTTTATTGTGACTCACATCTATTCACACTCTACCAAATAAACTCAGCTTCTTAACGAAGCCGATTAGTTTGTATGGTAATTGGTGTTTCACTCTGCCGAGCTCTAAAAACCTGATTCGTTCCCCAGCGGGGCAGGCACAATGTATATGCTCTGCTGTTTCTTCATTTCCCAAACAGAGGCGACAGTTCCGACAGTCCGAGTCTCTGAATATGATGATTCAAATGAGTGACCTGTAAGAACGCTTTTTAGGGCGCCTGGGGGTTAAAATAGACACAAATATGTCTTGGCACAATCATCTTGCTGGAATTGCAAAGGCTGCTTCTCAAAAGCTTGGAACACTGGAACTGTACTAAAAAGGCATGAGCTGAATCCTTCAGTTTTCTCTCACAAGGTGTAGCAACTTCACTTATGGACAGTGAGGGTTTTAGATATTGATGAAAATATTTATCTCCTTTCGAAGAACCAAAGTGAGCTAACACCTTCATAAGAAAAACTTCTTGTTTGAGTGCCATTATTTAGAGGTTATGTACAGTAAACTTTTTCAAGGGAACTCAGTTCAAAATGAAAACAAGAAGAATTCTAATATTACCTCCTGGACTTCTGACAAAACCATAAACAGTGTACAAAACCGTAATACATATTTCAGGATACGAAAGCTTCTTTAGGCGAATCTAATACCCATAAAGGCGTCAATAATACGCCTCCGGAGAAGCTACTTTGTAAACTGTTTATGTTTAATGTTCAAAACAATGTGTTTTACCACGAATTTTCATCAAGTTTTTCATTGAGTTTTCAAAATAAATAAGTTCAATTAAAACTGAATTTCATTGTCTTATAATCAACAAAGAATTCTATAATATATCTTTGCTGGAGTACAACAAACATCATTTCAGAAGACATATTCTTGAACTTTTGTGATCACCTCCGACACTGAACCATTTAGGCCATTTTAATTTGTATGCATCTCGCAAAAGTGCTGTCAAATATTTCATCATAAAAATCAAAGTAAAATATAACCAAGGATTGATATAACTCCATAATTTATCGACGTTTTTTAAAGACGATGGGACAATGGCAACCGAAGTCTGAAGAACTTTAGTACCTGCAAGGGTACTGACACGACTGAACAGACATTCGCCCACCATAAAAACTTTTACAGTTTCCACTGCTGATTGACGTCCTGGTGCAAATTACGAACAAACACAAAAAGCTTGGTTTCTAAAGATAGATGTGGAATGGAGGTTTTGAAAAATCCACGTAGTCATTGAATCAGTCTAGAATTACCAACTAGAGACATGAAATAAATAAATATTTAGCCATTATGCAGTAATCGGTTACCCGTCTAAATTGAAAATTGTCTCAATATTCATTTTCGATTCTGCAAAAATGTGTTATGAAGCTTGTACATGACGTAAATTGTTTTATGACAAAAGTTGCATCGTTTACTGAAGAACGAGGCTAAAGAAAATCAAAAGCCACGCTGAGGGCTCTCAGTCAGATACAATATAATTACACAAAGCTTTGGTATCATTTTGTGGCTGGAGTATTCATTAGCCAGAGCTACTGTTGGACGCTGAACATCACTGGCGTAGATGAGGTTACTGGAAAATTAAAATTGTAAAGTGGCTGCTGAATGAGAAAGAATGGATTTTCCTGCATGCTTACAAGTTTGATTCTGGCTCTTCTATTGGGAGAAATTTGCCAGTTTTTGGTGATCCTAAATCCCCCCCTTCATGTAGTACTCAGGATGTCTCATTCGAAGTGAGATCTTAAATGCCTCAATCTATTACGATGCACGTATATGCCATATAGCATTCCTTTTTATCTGCCATATGGCAGATAAAAAGGAATATTATGCACAGTAAAAAGTATTTCTTCAAAAGAAGATCGTAGGCTGCTTTGAAATTTTTATCTCTATTGGAAAAACTATTACTTTATGCCAACATCGCCATGTTCCACCAGAAAATCACACTTTTTTCAACAAAGAAAT
>NW_019296233.1:0-13043 GCF_000500325.1 Leptinotarsa decemlineata
TTTTTCATATTCTTTGTAGATAAAAAAATCAAATATTGTAAAGACAATAACATCTCCCCTGAAAAAGATACATGGTTCTGCTCACTTTCTCAAGAACTGAATGTAACAAAGACACTTTTGCCACTCCACAACAAAAACATTGGGTGTTTCGCCAATATCATCAGGATATGATAACATAATCTCCTAAAGATAACTTGGCGAGCGAAATGCGCGTCGAGTGACAGTACTTTTGTCCTGGTTTGGTAGAAGTATGTACCTCAGATTCACTTAATTGATTGTCTCTTTGTTTTTTTGACTGTCATGAATAATTTCGTCAATCAGATGATTTCACTTTATTTTTATTGATTATCTATCGTGATACTGGAGTATAATCATTTAGTTGTGATATCAAGTGAAGTTGTAACGTATTCTTCATGAATAACAAATATATTATACTAGTTGTTGCTTGCGGAATTTGAACAAATAGTTACAATATTTTTTTATTAACTTCAGGTTTTCAACTTCAGAACTGACGAAATTCAATTCAATCTTTCAACCCCTATTTTTACTTCTTGGAGGTGGAAATTTCTGATTCCCTTTCTTCATGCTTATTTACGCTATACAAAGAACCTACCTGTATATTTCAAGATTCTAGGTTCAGTAGCTTCGGCTGCACATTTATATAAGAGCGGGCAACAGCTAGTTATTTACATTTTCATTCAAAAAATACAGTAACTGAAAATATATACCAATTGCACTAAGTAATGAATAGTTTAGAGAATCGAATTATTTCACCTATAAAAAAATTCGCAAAACTAACACAACCGTCAACGAGGTCTGCCCTCACGCGTCTGCCCGGGTTTGGGTTGCGTTCCAGGCGACAACGCTTCATTGCTTAGACCGCCCCTCTACTCCCGCATATCGTCCTCTGTCGTCTTACAGTAGAGGCGACGCGTAATGGCTTACAGCGTTGCGTCAAGGTAATCTTATCGTGATAACTTTTGAACGATTTGTTCAAATTACTCAGTGTAATTGACGAATTTCATCTATATTGAATACTTAAAATGACAATTGTATCAATTCTTAAAGGAATTATTATATTATGAATTGAACAAAACCTTTGTAAATTGTAGCCTATATGATATTTTGGCTGTATATGTGAAGTTTCATCTGAATCCGTTATGTCGTTAAGGCGTTAAAGAGCAACAAATATACATAAATAGTTTATTTTATCCTCACAAATGTTCACATTTATATTAGTATAGAAACATAGATTCTTGCTCTATCTTTTCATTTCTCATTATTTCGCTAATGAACAATCTCAAATCCCCAACTCGTCAACTATAACTGGAAGTGAAATTTCAGTACTAAGTGTCGAGTTATTCTTAGTTGCTGAACTTTTTCTCCTCCCACTTGCCAAATTCATTAGAAACTTTCCCAATCAGGATTTAATTTATGGAAACTTCTATGGGCGATACCGATTCTCTGAGGATTCAAATTTAATTGAACCTGTAATGAATAAATTCGTGACTCATTAGCAGAGTCAACGTTTTCTGAATCAGTTTAAGAGCCCTCAAAGGACTTCTCTCGTTGCAAATTAGCTCTGGAATGATTTAGTAGCAAAAGTTATACTACCTTGGCTTTGTTCTCGTTAATTTGCGATTGAGATTGTTTTATATTCATCTTGACGATTGTGTTTGTGCAGAAATCATTTCACAATAGAACTATCCTATATCAGTTCAAACTAATATTATAAAGAGAAAATACCCAGTATTTTGTATGTTTATATCAGAGGCTGTGTAGGTCTATAGTGTATGTTAATAAAATTAATGATTCGAAAGAAAACTTTGAAAATGTAATTCAGGTATTGAAAAAGGCGGGAAAGTTCATCGGGAAATTTTTAACAGTCAGTAGTTTTACCAGTTGAGGCAAAATGAAGAATATTATAAAGGAAATGATAATAAAAATGAAATATAAATAAGTAATTATAGCGGACACATAGAATGAAACTAAACAAAACTCACCTCTAAAAGGTATATGAAACTTCAAAACCTTTCAAAGACTTTGCAATGGACCGCCTTCAGGGTCCTCATATATCATTGACATTCGTGAATTTAATTTTTGTCGTCATCCATGGATTACGTCTTCGTAAAGAAAGATGTCACTTTCTTCACTTACTCTGGCTTGTCCTATAAGAACAGTTGAGTCCTACAATGCATTTGTGATTCAACGTAGCACCACTGCTGATATCTGTATAGCTATTAGTACTGTGTTTTCTAATGTTTGATCACGAATGTCCTTCAATTGTGGACTCAGGTTTCAACTGGGTGCTTTGCAGTGGAAGCTGTAAAAAATCAGATGATGAATCTCGTTCGGCGATCGATTACGAAGCCTGGTTTTGCAACTTAATAAGTCTTGTTAATTCTCGATATTTCTGAATTCATTATTCAGTAGATGGACACGGAGTGTCAAGAGCTGTTGCGCTTGATATTTCCAAGGCCTTTGACCGTGTGTGGCATGAGGGTTTGCTGGCTTATCGGATCATTTTTGGGTATGGCTCTCCAGTTTCTTGAAAGAAGGTTTCCTGCAAGTGGCCGTCGATGGATACCTCTAGAATACTCTTACCATCAACACTGGTATTCTATGTGGAATAAACTCCCTGAGAGTGTGTTTCCAAATGGAGTTAATCTACTGCGATTCAAATCCAATGGACTCTGGACTGTAACCAACAACAAGAAAGAGTGATACTAAGATAACACTGATGTTGACCGGATGTACCAACGGAAAGAAATGGTGACTGAATCACCCTGAAGGTTGAAACCATGATAACATATGCATCTACGGTCTGGTGGCAAACGACCGCCATTAGAAGAACGAACAGGGTGCATATGTGGAGTAAGGAAAATCAATTCAACAACTGTTTTGAATACAATCTCAAACCTGTACATCTTGTAAAAATCAGATAGGCAAGGATAGGCCAATTCAGAAAAAAATGTAAATCGAGTTACAAGGGGTGACACCAAGAGTTTAACACCACCTGTGTAGATTGAACAGTATTAATGACGATTTGCATAGCAGAAATAAAAAAAAATTCCTCAAATATTGTGTCGATCAGTATACATCAACTTCTCGAACTGGAATGTAGTGCAGGGGCACTATTGACACCAAAACTGACATGGAGACTGGTCTATGAATACGCTCAATTCTAGGTTTCAGTATAATCCGGTATCACAGAAAAAGAAAAAGCTGATGAGCATGCATCAATTTCATGTATAGGTTTTGAAACAGCTGTGAGGGTAACAAAACCTTCGCTGCGGAACGAACTTGTGTCTGACACCGAGAAAACGCCTTAGAAAAGAACTGGGATAGGGATCGGTTCAGAACACTGGATACTGTCGATTGAGGAAACAGCTGAACTGAATAATGCTGTCGAAGGAAAACTGGATCACAGGAGGCAAACAATTTATAGACAACCCAAAGTATGTTCAAGAAGATGAGATATACATTCAGCAAAAAAAATGTAAAACGAACATGATTGTTGGAATTTGTGTCAAATGAAAGATGCAGAGGAAGACAATAATAAATGGATAATTCAAATAGCTATTAAGTAGTAGGAGAAAATGGAAGATGTCATCGCCCCAACTTACTCACCCTCATCCTTCAAGGACAGTTGAGTTCAACAATGCAATCACGGTTCAGCCTAGTACCACAATGGCTGGTCAAAAAAGCATAGTCTGATGTTGCTCTAGAATAGTTTTCTGTTCAGAAACGGCTTGCTTTCTCGTCTATTTATCATTTCTACTTGATTAGATGAGAAGACCTCAATATGGAAAATGTCATCAGACTGTATTCCCACAAAATAGAACTGAAGCGACTATCGGAAGCAAATGGATTTGGAGCGACTAATCATCGGCAGTAACATTAGATCCATGGTCATAGGCGTTTTCAAAACGACCGGATATACACCAAAAATTATATTATTTTCATAAAGGGAATATGTGACAATAGCCCGAGGAAAACAATATCACTTTATATTAATCTGAAAATCCATTATCATCTCCATTCTGTCGCACGATCGGCATGAATGGGGTTTTCCAGTTCAATCAGGTCGTTGTTTTTGTGCGGCTTCTATCAATACCGTGACAGTGTTTTGCTTACTTAACCGGCAGACCACCTGATTGTTTAGTTGGCACGTCAGCTGAATGAGAAATTGTTTATCTCCCCGTCACTCGGAATTTTGTTAATAGGGCGATATATATTCAATGGAAACGAGCAGAGGAATTTATCGTCTGTGAGGAGACTTTATCGGTCTTTAGTTCATTTCGAAGTAGGACAGTTGTGGATGGTTTAAACTTAGCTTAGCGTTTTCGGAGATCGATTCAAGTTGATTGGGCTCATGCCATGAATTTGAATGACATTCCAATAGAATAAACTTTGGAGATAACTCATTTTTCGTACTCCTTGTTGATAAAGTTATACAGAGTTTTCGTTGAAAAGCAATTTTCAAACGCATCGAAGAATGATAATAAACATATATTTTTGCCTCCAAACAATTTTCTTGGGGACTTGGGGAACCGAAGTTGCAAATTATCACATTGTCGTATAGGTTTGGTTTAATGAACAAAACATATTCTGCCTAAGTATCATAGGAGTCATCCAATCATGTGATGTATTTCAGGAACTTTCAGCCCCGTGTTCCCCTAGTGATAAGGGATTTGAGACTACACCCCCTCCCACACCCAAAATCACGTGTATTTTCAAAATATTATCTTCAAATGCTGGTATAATCTATCTATACTAATATAATATGTATGTATGTGGCTCTTTCACGCCTAAACGACTGAACGAATTCAGATAAAACTGTACATAAATACGGCTTATACATCAGCACTAAACAGTGTGTAACAACGAAAACTTAACAGAGCCGTTTTTTAATATAAAAAGTAAGATTTTTAAAAAAAGCTCGGACATGTCGATTTCTAATTGAAGGAGATCACCTTTCAGACTAATCAGATTTTTTGTAGTACGCACCCCCTCGGAGGGGTGCGTCCGACGACCCTTATTTAGATAGGAAAAGTAGNAGGCAACCTTCATAAAGAGGTGCCACTCAATTCACCTAAAATGTAAGGGTGGTAACCAACCCCATCCCCCAAAAAATATCCTCGTAATAAACAAATAATTCTTACTTTTTTACGAAATCAAATATATACGTATTAGTAGGTTGTCATAAAAAGCAAAAAAATGAAAGTTCTGAACGTAATTTGTACCTTGAAAACAATTTGATTTATTTTAAAAAGAGTTGAACTCAATAAAAATACTTTTAAATCTTCAAATTATCTCGAAAACTAATCGTTACAAAAATTTCCTTTCAACAGAGATGTAAAGGTATTCGAAAGACCTTTCCCTATCTAAATGAGGGTCGTCGGACGCACCCCTCCGAGGGGGTGCGTACTACAAAAAATCTGATTAGTCTGAAAGGTGTCTTCCTCTAATTAGAAATCGACGTGTCCGTGCTTTTTTGAAAAATCTCACTTTTCATATTCAAAAACGGCTCTGTTGAGTTTTCGTTGTCACACACTGTATATGGGCTACAATTCACAAAGATTTTGTGTTATTTTGGTCATGATATGACCATAGGTATTGGATTAGTCGAAAATATTCTTGCTCTCTGAGAGCTATCTTGGCCTGCGCTGCCTATACCGTTTGAGTTACATGAAGATAATGTATTATAATTTCCCTGTTATCCAATGAATTTTTTTGGAAATAACAGCAACGTTTTGTGAAAAAAATAAATACGTGTGAATATCACGAAATACCAAGTGTGGTATTTCGTGCTATTTTTTAGAATACTTCCTTTTTCTTTCAAGCCCCACGTACTCAATTAACTATCGCATTCTTATGAGACAAAATTGGTTAATACTTAATGAAAACTCATGATAACGTATTCAAGTAACACTTTTTGTGAGATTTCCACACTGTACAAGAGCTAGATCAGGCATGTTCTTACATGTAGGGAGTTTAGAATGAACATGCTGTAAGGAGTACAAAACGCAACACTTGTTTCTCAATACAACAGCTAGCTCAGGTATGTTCATACGTATATAAACATGCCTGTATTGATAGTTTTTTACAACAGTTTATCTGTTTTGAAAGGGAGTTACAACAAGAAACTGTGATGATCTTCAAGGATCTACCCTTGGGCCTGTTATGATGTTGTTTATGAATAATCTCCATGAAATATTTGATCAGAATAGTGTGGGTTGGGTCAACGTAGTTTGAAAGGGGAAAATTTGCTATTTAATTTCCTTCTAGATGATATCTTACAACAATGTGTTTCTTAAATACGCCTGTTGTCATATAGCGTCATCAACAACTCCAAACACTTTCCACTTATTCTGTTGTTCTTGTCTAAGACATGTAAAGCGACACGAGACTTTATCGATCTACAGAACTGAATATTTGAAGCATGATCATTGGAACGCACTATTACATTACGCNTGAGAGTATTTGCTAGAGCTTCTCCGATTTTTTATATAATACTTCTATGTTGTGAAAGTTTGTGGACGTGAACCATATTTATTGTTTTTGTATTGTTCAACTTCTGTAGTTTTATTTTTGTTTTTTAATTATGACTTAGCACATGTACTCAATGTACCAAAGTATCAAATAAATAAATAAATAAATTACACAATTACTCAATACAATATGATTTAAGACCTTCGTCGGATGATTAAAACCAAACTCCGAACCCTTGTTCATAATAATGGAATATTTATTATCACTAACTATAATAGCCCTCAACATGCTTTTGAAACCGACCACAGAATAAGTGGAAAAAGTTTAGTTGGAAGTTTAGATTGCAAAAAATGTCGAATGAGGTCTATAAAGATCCCAATCAAAAGAACCCGTATTCACCTTCTTACATAATAGTTAAAATAGAAACCCTATTACATCAATAAGGAGATAGGATATCATAACAATTCAGCACTAGAAATTCATCTCTTGAACCTCACTTAAAGGCCTCCATGACCTGAGGTATTGGCATCTCAGATGTAGAAACTTGGTGCTTTTCATCTCCTAATGAACTAAGCAACGTAAGTCAAAGGAGTATTTTTGTTCTGGTGTGTAGACAAAATTACACATTCTAATTTTTTCTATTGAAACTAATATTCATTACTTAATAGATGTCTATCATTTTATCTTCAAGCCAATTTTTGCAGTCTAATTTCAAATGCGATTTTTCTTCTAACTTTCAATTTCATTCGACAATATGATTTCAAAATAAGCAATGAAGATGTAATTGGAAGTCCATTATCAGGTTCCTTATCATATGAAGTCATTTCCCAATGTTATCCAGGAAAAAAATTCAATTCATTTTCATATCTCGTACTTCGTTCAATTACCAAAATTTCAATTTCCTCTCCGATTTGTTTATTCTGGGATTTCATTCCGTATTTTTCCTCGAATTGAACACTCGTTTCCACAGGAGTTTTTAAAGTATTTTCTCTCCGGGACATATGAAATTAACTCTCTGAGGATTCGAAATATGTGACGATGTTTGGGAAACTGAGATTAAATGCGAAGTATTTCAACGCTTCCTGTGAGTTACGGGAGTCAGATGATTTGATTGCGTGATAAAATTGTGTGAAATTAAACTCTAAGGAAAATTGAAAGAATTCAGTTCATGATGTTATATAGACAATGTTGAATGAAAAGTTGATACAAAAAATATTGATTCATACTTTAAATTTCAAAATTTGAGGTGACTTGTGCAAGACAATACTCTGTACAAAAGTTGTACAAATTCATTTCAATATATCTTCGACAAGAAATGAATATATTTCAGAAAAAAAATCCTTTATTTTTTGTATATCTTCGGAATTGATATCATTCGATAATACCCAAAAATAGACAATTTTGCCAGAATTTTATATATTTTCTATATATTAGCTTTTCTAAAATTCCCATGCATAGATTCGAATTTGAATATGCCTCTTCATTTTTTGAATAAAAATAATGAGTATTACCAATTCATCTTCACGACCTAACCGACAACAACATGCAGTATAAATTATCGAGTGAGTGTGACCAGCAGTATAAAACAAAAACCAACACTCATGCAACTGTACGAAAGGAAGTACCATGTGAAGAAGAAAAATCACAGGAAAACGACGAACATCAATGTGAAATCTCGAAGTAATACCTACTGTTATACTCACCCTACGACTGTCCGCGATCTGGGGAAAAACGAAATCAGCCGCGGTGAGTAGCACCTTGTACGGTCCTTTCGTCACCCGTTTCTTTATGAACTGATTTCGTGCTAAGGCCACTGCACCCAAGATCAAAAACACGGATAGACCCGAACATCCCAAAATAACAACGACACTCAACACTTTCTCGTAATTTGTCCTGCACTCGTCGCATTCGTCGAACTGCGCGTGCTTAAGCGACCATTCGTCCAGATTTGCGTGCATTTTCTCCACCGACATGTCACTCGAATTGTTTCCGTTCACGACCAAAAGATGGCGCAGTGTGTTATTGAGCCTGAAGTCGGCTAGCGAGAAACTGAAGTGATTGTCACTACGCGGCGAAAGTGACAGTTTCACTTGTTCGATCACTGATGCTTCTCTGTTAGCACTGGTGCTGTTTCGGGTGAAAATTAGAACGTCATTTTTTCCTAAAATGTTATTATTGTCTTGGGTGGTGTTATGGGGTTCCCCCATGTCCGAAGAGTTGTGGAAGAACCCGAGCCAGTCAGGGAGGTTGGAGATGTCCATGAAGATGGTTATGCTGTTGTACAGGTGGAGCTGAAGATCACCAAGGACTCTAATAATGGACTGGCCGATATCGTCTGCGGAGGTGCATACAATTATTGCTGAAAAAAAAATAATAATTTCAAAATACAATTCCAGAGTCATCAGAAGAATTGTTCAATATCCAGGCACTTTGATCACACTGTAGGTAAGCTTCAGAAGAACTGACTGCTTATAAATTGTAAAAATTGTGAAGAATAATGAATGTATAGGAGGTACGTTAATTCAAACTCGACAACTTCATTTCAATACATAAATTGCAACTTGTTACTATAGTTCATTTTGTGATTTTATGGTTGAGGAGCATGCTGGAAAAAATTGGAACAACTTCGCTACAACGTGTTACCTCAGTGATCGTATTTCTCATCAAATCATTGAAATTTAATGAATGATTATGGAGTGAGAGATGTTGAACTTCCAATCTTCTCCTGATATTTAGAGAATAGAAAATGATGCAGTGCTATGAGAGATGACAGAATATCAGATGCTGCCTATCAACAATGAGATCCCACAGGACTTGTTTCTCGTTTGTAACTTATATAAATGATACATAATGCATATACGAAACACTATGATCCACCTACTCCAGAAGTTACACTAACCAGACCAACAGAAGAGTATCCAATAAAACCTATGAACATGAGCTTGCTGTTCCTTAATCAGATCCAAACTCATCCATTTTTCAAAAATCATCATAAAACAGGCTAAATAAGCTTCGAAAACACAAACTCCATTGCCACCGGAAAAACCCTCCAAGCTAGGATGATCCGCTAAATTACTGAAATTGAAAAACGTCTCAATTGCCTGAACAAACGAGATGATTCACAAAATTACCTTATTCAGGAGATTATTACTGTCACGCATTACATCTCACAACTTTGGACACCACTATTCTGCAAGTCACAACCCCGTTCCCACTACCAATACCACCCTCGCTCCCGCTACTGGCCTGCACCTCCCCTCGACCAGGGACATAAATACCAGACCGTAGCCTATGGACCAACAGTCGACGCTTGGGAGTAGGTAGATTGAGACTCTTGCAGAGACCAGCGATGAATCCTGAAGAGTGGGCAGATTGAGACGCCATTGCCAAGTCACAAAATCTTCACAGCATGTCACTTCCTGGGTGTAGTCATAACTTTTCGATAATGGTTTCGAAGTCGAAACGTTAGAAGTTAATAATCGGACATAACACTCAAGAAAGTGGAGAACCATAGACACGTGTTTCGGGATATGGCCCATCATCAATAGGGTGCAGTCAAGTATTAGGATGGGTAACACTTGGTTAGCAAAAGGAAATAATACGAATGTAAACGCAAAATCTATTGACTAAAACTGGCTTCTGCTGATGGCTCAGTGCATTTGTATCTCTTTCTTTTGGTAATCAAGTGTTCTACATCTTTACACTTGACTACATCCGTATTGATTTCAATTCAAGAGCCATCGGTAGACAGCTGTTTCAGCCTATTAGGCATCAACCGACAATTGCGGTAGCAGTAACTTGGAAAGCTTACTCGGATTGACATCAGAAAACGAATCCGCATGTTTCTAGAAATGATATGAAATTGAAAATCAAAAGATAAATAAATAAGAACCATTCTGTTTATTCCTATATTGATTTCAATTTAAGAGCCACCAGTAGACAGCTGTTTCAGCCTATTGGGCATCGTCAGTACCGGGCAGGCGATTCTCGATTGAGGACAAAATGTGATCAACCCAGAAAAGTACTCATTGAAAATAACTGCGTAGACGGAAGCGAGACATGAGTAGGAGCATCAATGTTTTCGTCTTCACTAAACGTTACCTGAATCGGATTATTTCTCAGAATATTATTTTTCTAGAAATTATTGTTCATAATGTTAATCGCTACCTTTTATGAAATCTAATATTCCACCAGTTTTCTAATATATCTGTCGCTTTTATAACTAGTTTCATTACTTTCCCAAGGAATTTGATTGAGTCCCTGGGTGCAGAAAAATTTAAAACTGACTGACACACAGAATGACTTTGCTTTCGCAAAAATATCAAATTACAAATCACCAGTTCATTCGCCAAATTATAGACTCAAATTTTTGCCGTTGCATAAAAAGGAATAAGTTCCACTCCATCGTTGTTTCAACATAATTATACATTCGCAATTGATTTTTACTTCTATCGCTTTTATCACTATTTTCATTACTTTCCCAAGGAATTTGAATGAGTGCCCCGGTGCAGAAAAATTTAAAACTGACTGATACATAAAATGTCTTCTCTTTCGCCAAAATATCGAATATAATCACCAGTTCGTTCGCCAAATTATAGACTCAGATTGTTGCATAAAAAGGAATGAGTTCCTCTCCATCATTGTTTCAACATGATTATACATACGCAATTGACTTTTACTTTTATCGCTTTCATTACTATTTTTATTTCTTTCCCAAGAAGTTAGATTGATTCCACCGGTGCAGAAAAATTTAAAACTGACTGACACACAGAATGTCTTCGCTTTCGCGAAAATATCAAATTACAATCACCTGTTCGTTCGCCAAATTATAGAATCAACTTTTTATCATTACATTAAAAGGAATCAACTCCTTCCTCTTCATTGATGTTTCAACATGATTATGCATACGCAATAGATTTCTACTCCATTCTCCCAAATTGTTATTCAAATCATAGATAACCGAAGTACAAAGAAATTGGTCGTCATTGCCTTATCGAATTGAACAATTTTTCTTCTCCAATAATTGAAATTTGAATATAATCCATATCAACCTCCCTTGTTCACCGAATTGATATACATGTTTGTCGCAATTTGTTCGTAAATAATATTCAAAACCAATTCCATTGAAATTTTTGGCTACAACACAAATGTTATACTGTTGTTTTTTTTGATGAAGGAAAACTTTTTCATTGAAACTTTGTATTTTGATGACATCCCGTTTCATACTGATTTGCTTCATACTTCAGAAACACACAAAAACACTTTATTCAAGCATAAATATGTACATCTGAAACATTATATTGTAACAATTGAATTAATGGGTGAAACCTTTTTCCATGACAGGAAATTAAAATTTCATAAATGTTCTTTTATAAATGTCATGATTCAGCGAGAGTGAAAAAATCCAATAATACTATAGTTTTGGGTGGAAGATCCATACATGTTATTACAGATTTTGTTCGATCATAATCAAAATTATGCTGCTTCCTTCAGCTTTTATATATGGAACATTGACTGAAACTCATAAAAATAGATCAAACTACATTTCAGAATCTCAACACCATGAATATCCAACGAGATCAGGAAATCTGATAAGAACTGAGAGATTCAGACTAAGCACCTCACAGAAAAATTCATTGAGTTTGAATTTCTATAATAAATTAACAGTTTCTACTATTTCAACCCAAAATTGAAGTAATTTTTTTGAATCACTATTTTTATTCCACAGATGAATTAATGTATATGTTATAAAACATAGGTAATTCGCGTGACTTTGAGTGAGTAACAATTATTCTCATTTCAACATCAGTTGCTTGATGTTTGATTGTTTGATTTTATTTGTTATTGTGTACATTGTTCTGTTATACAAGCATTGTGATTCGTTTATCTGACGATGAATTTATAACTTTTTTGTTTTAACTCGATACAAATATTAAATATAGGATGAAAAAATAACCTTCATCTAATTTAGACAAAATTAGAAATTTTCACAAAATTCAATTTTTCTCNACACACACCATACCTACCTCCTACCTACATATTTTGACACTGTTTAATGGCAAATCTGATCTAGTCGTGATGACAATGGCGGCAATTTCAAAAACGGATGTCAAAATCTTAATGTTATTCTGAATATTTCAATACCATCTACAATATACATAAAACCTTGTGAATTTATTTACGTTTTTTCATGCGATGCGGAATTTAATAATAGGTAAGGAAGTCAATTGCTCGCACTTTGGTCGCTTTGCGGCTGGCTACATTTGATCTCTAGCTAGTTGGCGACGCCCTTGATGCTTCATCTTATTATATTCGGAAATGTGCTGATGAGGTAATAGGACAAGTGTCTTATTCCGAATCTTCGTAGTTCGTTGAGGATGATAGTGTCCGATGCAAGATCGTAATTCTTCCATATACATGGTCCTGCAACAGTGGCGCGGTGTTCCATATCTCAATTCAGGAAACAGATCAAATCTAAATTTCTATAATATCACCTCATTGAACGAGCTAGACAAAATAAAAATATTTGCGGTCACACAGGGTGTTCA
>NW_019296234.1:0-12931 GCF_000500325.1 Leptinotarsa decemlineata
TTGTCGGACAACTGAGATGAGAGAACATTTTGATAGGCCATTTGCATGTTCCACTATTTTTGTTCAAAACCCAACAGGATCCTCTCTATCTTCCATAACAATGACACATCAGAATACTCTGGTTGGTTGACGTCACAAGTCTGTGTATTGGGTGTACCAACTTCATTATTCACCACAACCTGTTCAAAAAAAAGTTCAAAATATGTTTTCCGTAAACCAGCTGTCGCACCACCCTTGCACGAGCTAAGAACTAACGAGGTCTTACCTTTTAACGTATGATTCCTAACACGTTGATCGTTGATAAACTGATTCTGCTGGATTGAATATGATCACGAAATATATTTCTTCATCAATCAATCAATGAACTATTCCCAAAAGCCATAATATTAACAGAAGTATTCAACACAATAGTATGACATCAATAAATTGATGGATGTAGCCGTTCAATGTATAAGTTTGAAAGTGTCCTTATAGGACGAAACTGAAATAACGTTATCAACAAATGAAAGTGGCAATGAATATAGTTGAAAAAACTACTTACATGGAACACTGTCATCCTCGAATCCAGATCCAATGAACAACATCAATATGTGTGGTGAAACTCTGGAATACTGTCAGGTAGCTAGACTTTTAGCAATACTCCTGGATCAAAAGCTAATGACTTAGTCATCTAAGTCCAGGGTCCACATGGCACCAAATTACATTTTTAGCACAAACTTCACGGTCAAAATCATAAGCCGTGAAGGGTGGAAGACCATTAGTCATTCCGAAAACATGTTTGGAAAAAACACCTGGTATAAATATGGATCGAAGACCAAACATGGAACGGGACCTAGAATATACCGAGCGGATAGAAATCAAACTACAGTTTTCCGCTTGGATCATACACATCCGTCTTTCAGGCGGAAGTGTATGCTATCTTGGAGTGTGCAAGGCTTATTAAATTGAGTTCTCAAAGAAATGAGCGGATCATCAAAACTGGTCTGGGAATGCCATGAGGAACTGAATGAACTTGCAAACAGGAACAAATTAACTTTGTACTGGATGCCAGGGCATTCAGGAATCACATGTAATGATAAAGCTGATGAATGCGCTAGACACGGATCATCAACTTCATGTATAGGTCCTGAACCAGCTCTGTGGGTACCAAAATCATTGGTGCGAAACCAGATTAGGAGATGGACCAATAAGAAGCACACAGAATACTGGACAAAAGTACCTGGCAACAAACACAGTAGAACCTTCATGAGGGAACCGTAATGAAGTTACTACTTCAATATAGTAGGGATCGACTCAGAATAATTACAGAGTTACTGACCGGTCATTGACCGCTTAGAGGACACCTGAATAAGATGGGGCTGTACAACGGAGACCTCAGCTGCAGATTATGCATCGAAGGGATAGAAACAGCTCTACACATCTTATGCGAATGTGAGGCACTGAATCACAGGAGGCAGGCAATATATGGACGTACAAAATTACGTCCAGAAGAATATGACGAACGTCCAACACGGAACTTGTACAAACTAGTACAGGGAAGGAGACTGATGGAATGGGTGTCGTGAGAAGATGGGAGAATGAACACAATGAACTCATAAGGCTGCAGTGTTATCTGGAGACTTGGACTAAATGGACAAGTCAGACACCTCCCAAGGGACCAAAAAAAAAACTAAAACATGAGAGGCATATATCGACAGTTTATGTGCAAAGGTTGGCAGTGCAAACTCCGCAATTAGGAATCTGCGAGACTCTGTCTCTACAGAAGTTATGAAACTCATGTATCCTGGACTGGTACAATCAAGGCTACAGTATGGACTGATCTTCTGGGGTAACTCTGCATATACTGACCGCATTTTCAAGGTTCAGAAAAGAGTCATTTGTTGTATGGACAAGTCTCGTCCACTGGACGCTATTTAAAAAATTTTGCATCTCACCATTGCCGTGCCTCTACATAGTACAGCTAGTGTTATTTATCCATGATAATAAACACCCATATCAAAAACAACTCTGATATACATAATTACGCTAGTCGGGGTGAAGATTCTTTATACCATCCCTAGTCTCGTTTGAGTGTGAGTGAGAATTCCCCAAAATACTTGGTTATTAAATGCTTTAATAAAATAACAACTTTTATAGGGACCAATAAAAGTACAGCTGTAATAAGGAATGAACTATATGGTTTCTTGTTGGATAACTGCTTCTACAGTATTGATGAATTTCTTGCTTTTAGTGCTTAGATAAATGACATAGTCTCTTCATACATGTAGTCTTTGTTTTAAATTTATTCAAGATCATACATTTATGTTGAGCTTTCAGCGTTTAACTTTTTTGACTTGTCCAATAAGTTTACTCATGTTTTTAATCGTGTGATTGTGTATGTGTGAAAATTTTAGTGATGAATAAAATTATTTCTATTTCTATTTCTAGTGGGCATTCGATATTTCGGTATGAGACACTTGCTTTATCGCCTATTCAGCACCAAATTTGGATAACATCATATGCATTCATAAAATCACGACTTTATGTCACGGATGAGTTCACTCCACTCATGTCATCCATGACAGTACACAATGACATTCAATTGCTCATTTGATTGAATCCCAGCCATAGGAGTTACTCCATTGCAGGAACTATACATTTTCCTATACAGTTAATTTTTGAAATTGATTGCTTTCTTCCTTCCTTTGGGTGATTCTCACATTTTTGAAGATGGAAGTAGGAAGTCACAACCTTTCTTTTTCAAAAACCTTCCCTGAAGATATACCCTTTCAATTGAGGCAAGATTTCTATGGATATTACTGGAGTTTCACCCCAACAGTAAACCGTTGAAGGTTGAAACAATTTTAATAATTTCACTTTTGTACACATGAAACTGTTAAAGACATTGTTTGTCCTTCAAAGATTGATATTTTTGCTGCGAATGAAATTTTATTGACAAATAAAAATTCAAGCATGCCACTCATTAATTAATGTTTTTGGAAATTAATAATTATACAAAAATTCACTCTGTTGACGTATTAATTTCCTATCGCAAACTGGACTGAGTTTGTTCAAAATAATATAATCTTATAATATCTAAGTACTTTTAAACTGTTATCACTATACAGACCGTTTCTTTTATCATGTGGTATCATTGCCATATTCTGAACCGCAAGAGATACGAAGACGATTAAATAAGAAAAAAGGTAACTGTCATCGGGAAGAATACAATGGCCGAAAAAAAATTACGGGGACTCTCGAAATTTTCGAGTTATTCGAGAAAAACAAAAAATGCCGTTTTTCCTTTTTTCGAAAGGAATTTAAAATTTTATTCAAACAACGATAAAAATAAAACAAAAAAATGAAATAACAATGGAATTGTTTTTTCAGAGAATATTAAAAAATGGGAAGAAAAATGTTATTGTATTTGAAGTGTACTATGACGATCTGATAATAAATATTCGATAAATCGTTTCGTGTCAACATGGGCACCATCAACCTGTTTTTAAAGACGGACCAGTCTTTTTCATTACAGATATTGATAAAGCAATAAATTCACAATCCGAAGGTATATCTTATTTGATATTTTTATAGCGTTTCATTTGAAATAACCACCATTATCAGTGACAACAAAACAGAAAAACAATTTATTTCATCATGAACTTTTATAAAAAGGATTACGGCAATACAAAAATGTCCAAAACGAAAAAATACGAATTTTCATTATGTTAGGGTATGTACCTTTCGAATTGATTGGGTTGTCTGAATTTTATTCTGAAGAAATCGAAACAATTCACAAAAGGAGTAACGACAGGACCGTAATTTAAAATTGTTGTCATTGATGACGGTAGTTATTTCAAATCAAACGCTATGAAAATATAAAATGTGATATACCCTTGGATTGTGAATTTATCCACAATATCATCACAATATTCATCAATATCTGCATTAAAAAAGACAGGTCCGTATTAAAAAAAAGTTGATGGTGGCCATTTTGACATATTTATTATCACATCATCATAATACATTTCGAATACAATAATATTATTCATTTCCAATTCTTGATATTCTCCGAAATAACAATTCCATTCGAAAAAAACTAAAAACAGCATTTTTGGTTTTCCCCGTATAACTCGAAAATGGCGAGAGTCCCCGTAAATTTTCTCCGACCATTGTATCTGTTACGGATTAGGTCTAGAATATAGCAAATGATAATAAAAACGGCATGTTGTGTGGTATTTCATATTTTCTATGTATATTTCTCATGCTTAATTGATTGATAAAATAAGTATATTGCAGAAAAGAAGACCTTCACTCGATAATTAAGACAGAGTAACTTCACTAGCGTGAACTAAGAGTCTGCGAAGTATTCCACTACATTTTTACTTTTTCATAACAAGCAGGAAGTATACGATCGAAGAAATTCAAAAAATGCAAACAATCAATTTCAAATCAGCGTATTTATTGAAATCCATAGACTTTACAACACTACATATGAGCCTGTGTATGGAGAGTACGCAGTATATCCAGCAGAGTAAACCGAAGGAGCAACATAACTAGCATATGTCAAAGGAGCAGAGTAGGCAGATGTGTAGGCAACTGGAGCGGCTACAACGGGGGCGGTATAGGCAGCAGCAATAAGACTGGGATCGGCTTTTGGATCAGCTTTGGCTTCAGGTACAGGGGTAGCTGCTGCGAAAGCGAAGACGGCCACAAAAATACACTGCAAAAGAAACAGTATTACTCATTCGATGTTTTTGATACTTTTTTGTGTATTTTGGTTATGAATATTTTTCATATATGGCTTTTCAAGGAAAAAATCTTGAAGATGGATATAGAAACAAAATGAGTGGCAGGCTTCATATTGGTGAAATATGAAAACTATCATAATGTCAAACTCATTAGGAAAACATATGAGAAAGAAATAACAGTAAAAATAATGTGAGAATTCAGTTCTTCTTCATTTTTATACACAATTTCATTACGTTCATGCTAACATTCTCTGCAAATGTTTATGATTTTCATAAGCAGTTCTATATAATCGTAATGATTAGCGTCTCAATTTCACACCAGTTGATATTTCAATCATTTGTTATTGAACTTTATTCATTGATTTTTTTATATCTAATAGAGATACTCGACTCATCTCAAGAAACGACAAATCTGAAGAGACGCCTCATATGGCAGTTTAACAAAAATGCATAATTCAGTGTTATATCGTATGCAATTTCTATTGAATATGATATGTAATATCCAAGACATTTTTTACACGTTCTTCACTTACCAATTTGAACATTTTGGATTCAGTTTGAAAAACAATCTTCGAGTGATGTGCTTCATCAGAATGACATGGTATTTATACTACCAGAAAGTGGTGTTGAATTCAGTAAATGATTGACATTGTCATTGAACTCAATCGATAAACATGCATCACACGCGCTCGAGTAAAAAAAGTTACGCAATATCTGATGAAGTGATGTGAAGCTTAGTAATCAAAAACTTTAGTATTGAAGATGTTTGTCATGCACTAAAAAAAATAAAGCCTAAATTTACTGCGGGACCTGATCATATTCCAGCATACATCACTAAAGATTGTGTCTCAGCTCTGGTTGAACCACTAACAACTGTAATTAATATATGCCTGAAAACATCAACTGTACCATCAATAAGAAAAATGTCGAAAGTCTGCCCAATTGAAAAAATGAGATAAAAGTGAGACAAAAAATTACAGACCAATTTCTATCACATGCAACTTTTGTAAAGTGTTTGAGATGTTTCTTGAGAAGACAATCTATTGTCATGTCAGCAATATTATTAGCCCCAATCAACACAGTTTCATGAAAGGACGTTCAACCACCACCAATCTTGTAACAATCACTCAATGTATTGCAGAGGGTATTGATTATCAGCCTCAGACTGATATCATCTACACTGATTTTTCTAAAGCGGTCGACAGACTTGACCATAGTATCCTGCTCAACAAGCTTTCGAATTTTGGGTTATCCAATGAATCAATTACCCTCTTCAAAAATATTTTTACAACCGTAAGCAGTACGTACATCTCAATGGCCTGAAGTCTATCGAATATATAGCCACATCTGGTGTACCACAAGGATCAAATCTAGCACCCCTACTGTTCAATATGCTCATCAATGATATCGAAGCTGAGATTGATGTCAATTTTCTTTTATACGCAAATGACTTGAAACTCTATCACAATATAATATGTTCTTATGATTGCGAACGTATCGCCCTGAATTTAAATCGCGTTGCTACATGGTGTCGAAAGAATAATCTATATCTCAACATATCCAAATGTAATGTAATGTCTCACTCATTGAAAACGAACTTGCATTTACAGAACTACGTCATAAACAATAAAGTTCTAGAGCGTCCTGACACACTCACTGATCTCTTTCAATAAACATATTGACACTACTCTAACAGCAGCTTATCGCATGTATGGATTCTTAGTTAGAAATATAAAAGACTTCGAAAAAGCTCCAACATTGAAATTACTCTATTTCACTTTTGTTCGATCTAGGCTGGAATATGCATCCGTCGTGTAGAGTCCCTACTATCAGGTTCATATAAATCAACTAGAAGCCCTACAGAGGCGCTTCCTAAAATATATGTCTTTTAAACTTGAAGGCAAGTATCTCACTGTAGGAATACCCTATCATGAATTGTTTGTAACTCATAATTTTTGTAGTCTGGAGGTAAGCCGTAAATATTATTCTTTTTTTTAATTCAAGGTCATAAAAACAATATCATCACCTGCTCTCAACTGTTACATATGTTGAATTTTTGGGTTCCTACACGGTCATCTAGAAATAGTGTCACATTTTATCTCAACACTCAAATATACAAATATAATGAAAAAAACTCTGTAGTTTATTGAATGTGCGATACCTCTAATTCTGTTAGTCATGTCCTAGATATATTCAACTGCCAGATTATACAAATTAAAAGACATTTCTCAGCTGACTGACAGTTCTGTTTTCATTCATTTATTTTTTTTATATAGATTCACAAATTATATTATGTAAGTACATATTTGTAAATGCCAAAAAAAACCTGTTTCGAAACACTTACACTACGAGAGACTGAAATGAAGATGTGAATCGGTCGTAATTTTGATTGGTGACTCTGATAGTGTAGTTCATTATTGCGCCTGTCTAGGAAACAGGAGAGCCGAGAAAGAAAGTGGCTTTCTACCACTCAATCTTGATACAAAAAAATGTGTGTATCTTTTAAAAAAAGAAAGAAAGCAATCTATCTCTGAAAATTAACTCAAAAATGTGTAGATCATGCAAAGAAGTGAGATTCAGACACAAACTGGAAGAAAAAGCCCCCTCGAAATAGCTACTTTCATATAAACATTGAATTACACGAAAGAAATAATACGAATCCAGGTAGGGTTACATTTTTCTAGTCAGTTTTCATTTCATGCATGCCTGTATTCCACAAATATGATTTTCCATATTGCTAATTTCTCCCTCTAGGGCTCCAGGATGACGGACCTGGATTAAATCGAGTAACTAGCCCCGGAGAGCAAACGATTTTGGAAAAAATATTGAAAGCAATCCCAAAGCATAAGAAAGCAAAGATATGAAGGGAAGCCTGCAAGCTTGATGAATCGGGTGGGATAACCTTCAATTCTCAAAGAAAGTCTTCCGCACAATCGACAAAAGTCTCACTTGTACAGGCAGAAGCACCCTCTACAGAAATCGGTGGAGAAGAGAATTATTTCTACGAGTACCGTATTTAGGTAGATACAGTTGAAGAGGTATTTTTTTGATTAATCTCTAAGTGTGAAAGACAGATACATTATATTTTATTATATTTTAGACTTGATACGGAAGTCTGACAGAAAGTTATGTTGAGAAAACAAAAAATTTGACTGTTATGCTAGATATCAGTCAATACATTAGGTCTAATAAATGAAAGGTACATGGGAAAACATAGAATAGGGGAAAATAGAATTGGAAAGTGTAAAGCCACCTACACAATATTATCTGTTTGAAAATCTGTTCAGAATCTGTTTTTCCGTTGATCAACTGTCGCACCCCTACGAACGACAACCCTCAGAAGTCAAAACTTGTGCGAGCTAAGGATTAACGCTATACACCTGCTGCTATACATCCTCAAAAAGAGAAATCGGTTCGTGAATGGATTTTTCCAGTGAAAAAAAAGTTAGCTTGGATGCATAATGTACACAATAATCATGTTTGTGACGAAAAGAAGCCGACGGAGGATTGAACAGAATTGGATAAGTGGTCAATTTCTTTTCTCGAAGTGCTTGGAGAATGATTTAATGTATTCCTTGTGATCCAAGTTCATGAAATTCATGTAAAATAAAGTGCACTTTCTCTTTTGTGCATAATAACTCCACGAAATCAAAGGAATCATCTAACAAGAGGGTATTTAACTCATTATGTCCCGAAGTCATATCCTCACAAACACACTCGAAAATGAGGTTTCTGATTCTTCTTGTGTTTGCAACACTAGCGGAGATGATATATACTAACAAGTTCAATTTGATTTTGAAGTTTTTAGAGGAGAATGATTCAAAAGCATGCATTTTTCTTGTTTGCTGGAATAAGTATGGTGAGTGGCAATCAAAAACATTTTCAAACTTATCAAAAATGTATCGACAGTCAATCATAAATCAACAAATAATTGATTTTCAATGTGTCATGTAGAAATTCCGTCATATGTTTGTAGTAGACTTGTCGGACAACTGAGATGAGAGAACATTTTGATAGGCCATTTGCATGTTCCACTATTTTTGTTCAAAACCCAACAGGATCCTCTCTATCTTCCAGAACAATGACACGTACACCTTCCGTACTGATCTGTTTGATATTTGCGATTCACCAGAATACTCTGGTTGGTTGACGTCACAAGTCTGTGTATTGGGTGTACTAATTCCATTATTCACCACAACCAGTTAAAAAAAAATGTTCGAATGTGTTTTCCGCCAACTAGCTGTCGCACCACCCTTGCACGAGCTAAGGACTAACGAGGTCTTACCTATTAACGTGTGATTCCTAACACGTTAATCGTTAATAAACTGATTCTGCTGGATTGAATATGATCACGAAATATATTTCTTCATCAATCAATCAATGAACTATTTCCAAAAGCCATAATATTAACAAAAGTATTCAATACAATAGTATAACATCAATAAATTGATGGATGTAGCCGTTCAATGTATAAGTTTGAAAGTGTCCTTATAGGACGAAACTGAAATAACGTTAGTAACAAATAAAAGTGGCAATGAATATAGTTGGAAAAACTTAAAAACACGCTTTTAAAGAACATCGAACCAGAAAGTTGGAAATAGAAGTATTATCGTGACAAAAACGACGGGTGCTTGATATACAAAAAATATGACACAAAGCGCCCACGCTTTTTTCACAATAATATTAATATTTTTCGTTCGTTATTGTTTTAAGCTCATTAAAGAAAATTTTTCAAATTTTCAGTTCGATGTTCTTCAAAAGCGTGTTTTTTAAACCATATTAATGTTTCAGTTTTCAGTTTCGTATGCTATAAAAGCGTGCTTTTTAGTCTTTTTAAACTATATTTATTTCATCAAAACTTTGAGATCAATCAGCCGTATATTGTTTAGAATAACGACCATTGATATTTTCCGATTCTGGAGAGGGGCCTGAAAATCAGTAACCAAGCCGAAGGCAGCAGGCGCGCGTGTTAATAAAAAATATTTTTTTCAAATGAAGAAATACATGTAAAGTGAGTTCGAATTATATCAAGGAGGTTACGTATACCGCCATCTGCCCGTGAATAGATCAAGCAAGGAGAGTTACAAACAAACATACAAACATAAATACATTCAGGTGAAGCTAATAAAAGCGTGTTGAAAAAACATAAGAAGTTCCAATTATCTTTTCTCCAGTATAACATCAGTATTCTGCCACATTGAGAAAAAACCTTCATAACTTTTATAGAAATTCAATAGGCAGCAATCAAAATGCTCATCTACAGATATACATACGTGACTAGGGCACAGCTTACTTGACACAAATACATGAAAGAACTAGACACTGTTAAATTCTTGCTATTGAACACTGACAAATTACTCGAAAAAGTACTACTCACAAGTGAACTGGAACATTTAATAAGTACCTATCTCCTATTATTACATAGTTCAATTAGCTAAAGCCAATTGCGGAAAAGCTCAGTCTCAATATCAATTTACTCGTTCTTGATGAACTGTGTATTTGTCATAGTTGAATCAAGTACTCATTCTGTAATCCCTTGACAACAAGGAGATTGCGGTTGCTGAATTTCTTGATATTGAAGGAGCATTTGACAATGCACTACCTAAATCTATAGGATTGTCTCTGGCTAGAAAGGGTATAGAATCGATCATAACTGGCTGGATCTATGCCATGCTAGACTCTTCAAGGCGAGACTATCAGGTTCAGGGTCACCAGGGGCTGCCCTCAAGGTGGGGTGCTATCTCCCCTTCTGTGGTCGCTCCTGGTGGATAGTCTGCTTGATGACCTCGACAGAAGAAATGTTGATCTGCGAGCTTATGCAGATGGCAAGGTCCACGTCGGGAAGGGTAGCTTGTAATATCCTACAAAGCACGTTGGCCGTTGTTTACAGTTGGTGCCTGAGGGAGCAGATGTCTGTCAACCCCAGTAAAACTGTTTGAATCTCCTTCATCAAGAGAAGGAAATTGGACGATCTAACGCCACTTTCCCTCAATGGTGTGTCCATTCCATTTGGAACGGAGGTGAAATATCTTGGCATTGTCCTTGATAAAAGACTCACCAGGAACGCTCACTTGGAAAAAGTTTTACACAAAGCCAGACTGTCTCTATGGACATGTCGAAGGATTTGTGGTGAAACTTGGGGTTCAAGTTCCACACAAATCCATTGGACTTATGTGATGATTGTCAGACCAATGATCACGAATGATGCAATTGCTTGGTGGCCGAAGGCTTTACAGAAAACGGCCCAAGCGAAGCTCTCTGGCTTACAGAGACAGGCTTGTCTGGCTATCAGTGGTGCCATCAGTACCACATCGTCAGCGGCCATGGAGATTCTTCTAGATCTACCTCCACTCCACATTTTTCTGGAAAGAGAGGCTGTGCACATTGGTGCACAAGTCTGTATGCAAGTCTTGTGCACATTGCACAAATCAATTCAATGCAGAGTGCTACAGACTGTTGGTTGACATTGGAAGTCACAGCATTCTGAAAATGACCTTTGACTTTATGCCTCCAACTTTCAACTACGAACTGCCTTATGAAGTACTATTCCCGAGTAGAGAGGACTGGATCCTGCGGGAGAGGAAAATATTAAACCTCCGCTCGGATTCAAAAATCCAATCAGCTCCTCATCGACTCCCGAACTCCAAAACACAAGGATCGTTTCTGGTTACGTTACACCCAGCAATTAACCGATTTCTCAAATCTTCCACATCTTTCACTGGAGTAGTATAAACTAATTACTTCATGTGGCCCCATAGGACATAATCTAAGGGGTTTAATTCCGGTGATCAAGAAGGTCATAAGTGAGATCCACTTCAACCAATCCAGCGATCTCCGTATGTTACTGTTAAAAACTCATGAGCCAATAAGCTAAAATGCGCTGGTGCACCATCGTGCATAAACCGCATTGCAATTCTTGTAAGCGCTGGTACAATCTGAGGCAGCTGGACAATCTGAGGCAGCGTTTGTTTCAAAAAGTTGCGATATAGTTCGCCAGTAAGTCTTCCTGGCAGAAATACCGGTCCAATTGGGAAGTCACCTACAATTCACATCCAAACGAGAACTGATGCTGAAAGCGATCTTCAAGCACTTCATGTAAATTTTCTTCAGCTCAAACATGGTTATTGTTGAAATTCCTATGGTATTTCTTGAGAAACTGGCTGAAACAATAACCGTTAGTAGTTGAGGGATTTGAACCAATGTGCGCAGAAGCCATTGACAGAATGTAATACGTGGAAAAAATCTGCAGGAAGAAGTATCTGAACTCGTTGTATTTGGAATGAGTACAACAAATAGTCTGTTAAAATGTTCCAAATAGTCCCGTTACTTACATTTAAAGTATTTGCAATTTTTCGAGTAGAGGTACCTGAATCTTCCTTTATCATGGCCAGCACATTCTCTTCTACTTCATTAGCTCTCCTGGTCCTCCATTTTGCTTCAATGCTCCTGTTTCACGAAGTTGTTGATGTATACTTTAGAAGGTTTTTCTATTAGGCACATTACGATTAGAAAATCGTTCACTGTACAACCGCCTAGCTTCCAATGAATTGTCATCAGCAAGTCCATAAATGAAAAAATGCCTGTCAGCCATCTCTGTGTTACTATAGCCATTCATGATAGAGAACTTCCTCATATTCAGTATATTTTTACAATTTGAAGTCCTACAGTCGAGATGTGGCTGTGTTCAAAGGTGTATATTGGCTAAACGGTGAGTACTTTCTCACAAAGAATTAAAGACCATAGAAGTAGTTTCTTGGATGGAAAGACCAATTCCACATTTGCAAAGCATCTTCATACTGAAAGATGTGAGTTCAATCTTGGCTAAGACGTGTTACATTCGAAACTCAATCTTTCAAAATATTAAGAAATGAATAGATTTAGGAATTCGGGTGATATACTGAATGAACAAATATAATTGAATAACTCCCTATTACTGACTATTATTTCAAATGTGTAATCTGGTACATAATCTCAGGGACTTCTTATGTTAATTTTTATTGATTCATTACCAAAATCAGGTACACATTCAACATCAATGTGTACCTGTACCTGTACCTGTATTATTTCAAATGTGGAAACTGGTACATAATCTCAGGGACTTATGTTAATTTTTATTGATTCATTACCAAAATCAGGTACACATTCAACATCAATTGGTAGGTACTTAAAATGTGAATACTTCAAATTGTAAAAACATATTC
>NW_019296235.1:0-12903 GCF_000500325.1 Leptinotarsa decemlineata
TAGATCACCATTATATTCAAAGTATCAGATTGTTATATAACAAAAATGTAGGACAAATTTAAAATATCAAATTTGGAACTCAATGTGTTATGATTGGCAATATTGAATTCTCACCTCAAATATAAAATGGTGGAAAAATCAACTGGTGTATTACCTGATAATTTCTGATACAACCAATATAGTTCCCAATAGGACGAGTTCCAGAAGAAAAACACTACATAGAGCCTTCATCAGGGAGGGATTGTCATTTTTTGCTACCTGACGATCCCAAGCTGCCTCCATTCGATCTCCAAGTTTTCCAGAATCATGTTTTCTTCTATGTTGGTACATATCATCTTCTGTTAGTTCTCTTTTGTATCCCTTTCTGAAGTAAGGAAGCAACCAACTGGAAAGAAAAACAATGAGTATGTTAGAAAAGGCCTCTTTGCGGTTATATCAAAAACAGCAAAGAGTGCAGAATGATGGAAATCTGGATTTAAGACTTCGGAATGATCAAAAACAAATCTTCTAATTATTTGAAAACCACCATCTACGGAAAGAATCAACTTGATTATTGAAAAAAATCGCAAAACAAAAAATTCCTGGCCCTGGCCAGGGCCAATGAAGAAGTGAATAACATTATTGAAATCACTATTTGAAATATTCATTTTATCTCCAGTTAGATCAAGTCGTTTCTCTCCTGCCGGTGTTGTGGACAACTGAAAAGCTGTACTCAGAGCTGTCATTTTGGTGGTGCATGTCCAGTTCTGAGACGACTAAGGTCGGCCTAAGTTTCCATTTCCATGTTGCAATTCATTCTGCGTAGTTCATTGTTAGCTGAAGTTGGCCATTTCTGTTTTCGGACACCGCCATGAAAGTTTCTACCTGCTAATATATCTATATGAAATGTTTTCTGATTGCTAACTGCTAAATGAAAGGGTACTGTGTGCTAATATGTCAGCTTTCTCTTTTCCTGGTATCCGATATGTGATGTGGTTCATATTATCTCGACTTTTTCTCTCCTTGGTGGACTTTTAAAAACTCGATATTGATTAGTTGTAGAAGACGGTGTCCAGTTATTTATCTCACATGAATGATTTGTAAAATTCACCCTCTTGTTTAAAAATAACAGCCGTTACCACGCATTCTTCTGTTTTGAAAACATTATCTTGATAATGGAACATGTCTTGACACACAAACAACGACGCATGGTGTGCAAATTGTCCATTAATTATCATGGTTAGTTCAAGGATTTCATCGTAGTGAATTGATGGAAAACTCAATGACTTTTTTTAAGGATAAAACATAAGCACTTCAGAAATCACTTGAGATTAGATCCTTTTGAAAAAAACGTTCTCAGGAAGATAATTACACGTAAACGCAGTTATCCAAATGAAATAGTTCTTGAACAGTGAAGTTTGAGATTCACTGAATTGAACCTCAAAACGATGAGCAGCCACAGTCCGTCGCGTATTTCTGATATGTACTGCTCTTGGTAGAATCAAATGTGCCAAGTCACTTGAACATTTCCCGTGAAAGTATATATAGGAGAGACAAATCTCTAACATGTCTTCATGTTCCAGAATGTCAACATTGCAAGTGATATTCGCGTCTCCCAATCAGGCAAGTGGCTCTTTTCTGGATGGAATCCAGCAGCTTCAGGGTATGCTTACGGGAGGAGCTTCATACATGCGAACAATACTCCAAAGGTTTGACCTGAACTTCATAAAGCAACAAAAGTTGCTGTGGTGTGTGCAGTTTTCTCGTTCGAAACAGTGTTCAAAACTTCTGAAAAGTTGCTTTTGCATTTCCAGCGACGTGATTGTGCCAAGATATATTGGTGTCCATTTCAACCCCCAACAAACTTATCGAAGCAGAAAGTGAAATTGTCTGACCTGACATTATTATATCCGGTTCGGAGACATTCATCTTTTTGGAGAAAACCGACGCCTGGGTTTTTGTGGCATTGAATTGAACCTGGTTACTTTTACCCCAGTTCGAAATCACTTCTAGATCCTCAATAAGATATGCAACCACCTGCTGCCGGTAAAGATGTTCATCCGCCGCCAATGTCTTGGAATCCAAATTGAATGACGAAACAAGCGTACTGTCGCCAGCAAAGCAATATATTAGATTCTTGGTTTTTCCCAATAAATCGTTGATATATAATAGAAAGAGGGTTGTAAATTAAAATTTCGCTTGATTCGTGTAGAGTTCACTTCAAGCAACATAACCTCCTCACGGTAGTGTGTATATTTATACTTGAATTGTAAGAAATATCAATTTCAGAAATTGAAAAATTAAAGACATGAAAAATGAGAAATAAAACTTCCACAGTTTTGATATTTGTAACTAACATTACTGCAGGTTTATCCTATAAGGACATTTACAAACGAATACATTTTTTATGATGATCTCCTGCCACATAGTTATAGCTACATCTACCAGTTTATTGAAAAATTGAAGATGTATCCAAATAAAATGCTGAATTACTATTATGCCTTCACCTTCATGTCAACCAAGTTGAAGGTAAACTTTTTTCCATAGAAAACCTTGACCTGCAATTTTTTCCACAAAACTCACACTGAATTAATCATACAAGCAAGAACTGATATTCTGATAAATTGGATTGAAAATGCTTCAATCTTCCTACTGAAATTCAACAATGGATATTCCTTCTATTTGTCTATCGGAAAATCTTGCTGTCGTGTCACATCAGAAATCCATAAATTTGACCATTTCTTACCCGTCATCGGACGTCTATTACATTTCATTATCATGCAGTATTTTAAGAAAATTTCTAGATATTTTTTTGGCAATCAGGTTATGAATAATAGTAGCTTCGGCTAAACTTCACTAAAATGTTAAAATACTGCTGTTGCGCATTTTATTCCATATAGAGTTCAATATATAGGTTCAATTGAACCCAATTCAACTCTGAACTTGGCTTAAATGTTGTTTTCCACCGTTCAAATGAATTCCTACTGCTCGGAGATGTCAAAATACAAAAATGGTAATTCTGCACGGGTTAGACTCAGAGTCACATTCAGATACAATAACATGTATGGTACGTGAATAATTTCACGTACCATACAAGGATTTTTTCCACTCAGAAAATTACGTATAATAGGAAAAACCTTTGGTGGACTTTATTACTCAATTTGAACGAGGAGTTAACAAATGAATTTTATTTGGGAAAAATCGATAGGCATATCATTTTTTTCTTCAAAGATATCCAATTCAATTCTTGTATCCACGAGATCGTTGACAATGAAAATTATATTTTTATTGTCAACTATAAAATTTCATCAACTGTCACTTCTCACCAAATATCACTGAAATATCTCAAATGGTTTCGGAAATATTGAATCATTTCAATTTTTCTTCTTGAAAATTCAACACCTCGTAATTCCGTAATGAAATATTTTTGGACCACAGTTTATATAACAACCATCAATAGTTTTTCTTGTAAATTTACACTCTTGAATATTCATTAAGGAACATTAAGATTATCATTAAGGAACACCCTGTATACATAATCAAATGTTTCCAACTTATTTTCTGGAAAAATATGCATTGCTGGACTGAACTGTCCTCAAAGAACTATCCCAGTTATCAGATAAATATCGTCGACATGTGAGGACAATTGAGTCCTCTATCGATCCCATAGATGGCACTTTCATTAGAAGATATTTCATCGTCCTTATTTACTCAGACTTATCCTTTGAGGACAGCCGAGCACAGCAATGCATTTGTGGTTCAGCCTAGCACTACTGATAAGATGTATGGTGGGTCGAAACAGCGCTTTCTGGTGTTGAATCGTAAATACGTTGTGTTTGAGCTATGATTTTCAACACTCCATTATACATGTACACTTGAAAAATTCTTCGAATGTTTCAATGGATTCAAAATAGCAATTTTGTGATACTTACATTTTATCGACAGTCAATCCAAAGTCACATATTAAATACTAATATCGCAATCACCAAACTCAGAATGACTGACTGTCGGATTCGTCTTACATAATGAATAATATTCCATTGATATCATTATCAGTAATCTGAAATTTATCTTTATTTATCGCATCATAATTGATTTTTGAGGATTTTTAGTCTTTATGAGTTGAAGTCAAATAAAATAATATGACGCAAAAGTTCTTATCGCCGATTGTACAGGATGGGCTCTTCATGAGAGAACAGATAATTCATGAATCTTTCTGAACTAATATGCTTTCTATTCTATATTCTCATGTAATGAAACTCCAATGATGTGTCAATCTGAAGAAGTTTATTCAATTCTCTGACCCTCATGGCTCAAACATCTAGACTTTCAAAAGACAGCTCATAAGAGTGATTCCAAACAAAACAGATCAGTGTTTGAATTTTAACATAGTAATACAATCTTGACCAATAAAAAACACGATGCTGCGAAGAAATAATCACCTTCTCGAGATGGCCATATGAATAAAATCAATGAAATTAATTTTTTCCTGCTGTTACTACATAGAAATCTGAAATTTTCCCAAAATACTTTGGTTATTCATGATAGTCATGTTTGTTTTACATATTTTTGAATATGAACTTTCCTATAAATCAAACATTAAAAACCTGTAACTATTTCTACATTTCATTACTTTTTTGGGTGATGATGATTGGCAGCTGTTGGCTTAAGCAGACATGAAGTAGTATTCCTCTTTTTCTGCTATTGGTTAAATGTCATTGATGTCTTAGAGATTTCATCTTCAAAGATTTTCAAATTGTTACGATGTTGTTCTGTGGTCTATGATACAATAACCTCCCTATTTGCCTGTTGGAATGATAATTATTCGAAAAGAAGAGTTTTTCAAAAATATTTGTGATAGTTATCACTTCAAAAATGTTCACTTATTGCTTCCAACTCCTGGTCAAGACCACAATAACTTTCTTGGAAAAATAGTGTTATTTTACTCCGTGTTGTGATTGAGAAAATCCTCAACAGTAAGAAATCAAATGAAAACAGTTTTTAGTGGAAGAAATAGAGTTTTTATCAATCATTTTCGAATGTTTTCATTTCAAGCTCTAATTTGAAGGATTTATACAGGATATTGAAACAATTTTCTGAATTGAATGTCATTTACAAATCAGCAAAATACAAACATCGCCGTCTTGTAGAAATAAGAAAACGTTGTTTTATCACAATAGAACATCTAACGCCGACACCTTGAATAAAACATGTTTGACCATAGTGAAGTAGTTAACCAAAAAAGGTTATTCTTCGAATAATATTTCTCTTTCCGTTGACGGTGGGAGCCTATAGACAATGCCGAAACAGTGGAAAAATCTGTTCAACCATTTTTTAAACAAGTGCCATATGATGTAACAAACAACATTCCACAAACAAGAAAATATCCCGACTGGAAAGTACTTTGTTCGAATCTGATATTAGCGCTTCATTCGCATTGTTATCTTCTGAAAAATTTGATAACGGTACATTCTTAATTGCTGATAGTATATTACGGGCAAGAGGAGAGTCGTATGCGCTATGGTATTTGTTTCTGGGAATGGTTAACCACGTCTCAGGAAGTTTTCATTGTACAAAAAAGGTTATCAGGTGTATCATGAATGTGCCTAGTACCGAGAGCTGTAAAAGTTTTTTCAGCAAATACGAAAGCCTAACACTGCCATCGTTATATATTTTTGAATTGTGTATCTATATTTTCAAAAATAGATATAGATTTTTGAAGAATTCTGATATACATCAAATAAATACTCGTTCTCGAAATCACTTCCATGTACCAATTAAAAAAAAAAATAGTACATTTCAGCTCTCCTGCTAATGATAGCTTAGGTGTATTTAATAAATCACCAAATGAATTGAAAAACTTTTCTTCGTTATTGACTTTCAAAAAGCAACTCAAAAAATCACTTGTTACAAGATGTTTTTATTCAACAGATGAATTATTTTCAGAAGATATCTCATAAGAATATTGTCATTAATATTTCTCTTATCAAGATGGAGTAGTACAAAGCCAAAATCTTCCTTTCCCACAAATTAATCACTCCTAAAAAAAATATAACCCCTTCAATTCAAATTTCTCTTATATTTTACATTTTTATATGTTTTCATATATTTTTAGCGGCGAGTCTTTGTAATCCAAAGCTCTGAATGTGATATTGTTGAATTTACCTTGTATGTTTCTTTTTACTAGACTTGACCTGGAAAATTATTAATAATGAATTAGGTATAAAAAAGAAAGATGGAAAAGAAAAAATCATTCTTCAGCAGAAGGATACCGTTATCTCTGACCCACACAAAGTTGCATTAACTTTTGCTGAGCATTTCGCTAATGCATCAGATTCCGCAATGTTAAATCATTTTGGTCAGAATATGTCTCTTCCCTGTACTAGAGTAGAAAATGTCACCATCAATTATCCATACCCATCTTACCCTATCACAGAATATGAAGTAGTGGATTGTCTTAATAGAATGAAAAATAAGACATCTTCAGGCTATGATGAATTATCGATTATAGTTATAAAAAATATTATTGACTTAATACTAAAACCATTTATATACCTAATGAATCAATCACTTATACAAGGGTTCTTTCCAGATGAATTTAAAAAAGCATTGGTAATTCCTCTGCACAAAAAAGGTGACCTAAAAGTAGTTGACAACTACAGGCAAATTTCTCTTCTCAGTTCTTTATCGAAATTGTTTGAAAAAATAGTGTCTACAAGAGTGATTTATCACTTAGAAAAGAATAAATTAGTAAGTACTTCTCAGCATGGTTTCAGGCAAAACAGGTCGATTGAAACAGCCTCGTGTCACTTGCTTAATTATATATATAAAGAGATTGACAGCAACAAATATGTCCTATCATTATTTTTCGACTTGTCAAAAGCCTTTGATACAGTGTGTATTGAAACTTTAATAGATAAATTGGCGCCTCTAGGACTTCCAGCCAGTATAATAAAGTGGATACAATCATATATGACAGATAGAACCATGATAGTGAGATGCAATAATTCAATTTCACACAGTCAGGCTGTGAAACTTGGGGTACCACAGGGTTCAGTTCTTGGGCCACTGCTGTTTCTTCTTTATGTAAATGATCTTCCACAATATTTAGAAAACGTTCATGTTACCATGTTTGCCGACGACACAACGATAACAATATCCGATCAGGATGCAGAACAGCTTGCAGTTAAACTGGAAATGGTTGTAAATCAATTTTCATCCTGGTGTCAGAGAAATAAGTTAATTCTAAACACGTCCAAATCGGTAATAGTCAAAGAGAGAAAATCTCGATATTTTGTCCGTTTTTCCTCCTCTTTTCTAACGATATTTGTCTCGCCAGGAGCTGAAAACTCCACGACAAATATCGTTTTGCTCTGGTGGTCGAGAAGGACTACATCAGGCTTATTAGCTTGTATGAGCCTGAGGCTGGGGAACGAATAGTTCCAATAAATTCGGCACTATTACTATTCATCAGTAACTTGTCGTATTCAATGACTTTGCCTCCGGAACTTCAAAAAAAAAATCCGTATAAATTCTAAGCTTTTTTTGTACATTTTTTACTATAGGAAAAAACCATTTTTTTTGCATTGAGGCAATATCATTTTGGGAAAATGAATTGGTAATGAAACTATTGCTTTACACTGTGTAGTTGTCTATTGAACAAGTATGTACAGAATGGTAGCTTATATGATATAGATTATTTCTATTTTAATTTTTATGACTCATCTTCGACAGTTGACTTCCTGCTGAAAATATGATGTAACCTCTATTGGACAAAGCGGACGAACTGAAACTGAAAAATAAATGTGAATGGTTTACTAATTATTAAATAAATTTCATTCGAAATTTGTTAAAAAAATGGCATTCGCATATTTCAATTGATCATTCCTGAGTTGTATTAGTAGCCAATATTTAACCAACATAATGCTCCAATAATCCAGTGGAATTCATTTCATACAATTAACAACAGCAATTAACATGAAAATACAGTGCATTTCAAGTACAAATAGCCACCCAGAATGAGTCATTTGATATTGTGACTCAAAAAATATCGTGAAACACGTCAACTTTAGTTTTAGAGCATTACATTTCTATGCAAAAATCAACCATCTGTCATTCATTCCTTTCCCTTCAAGCCATATCAGAAAAATAAAATTACTCTAATGATTTTGTATTCAATTCCGAAACAGAAAGTGAACCTCAATAGAAAATCAATATATTAAATATTCGAAATGAGTATAATTTACTCATATATGTCAACTTTTGGTTTCAATTAACCTCGTACAAAAAAGTTCAGTGAAAACAAATCTGAAAATCTAGGTGGCCATTCTGCGAAACCTCTTCTTTCAATCCACCGACACGGAACGTTATTATCGAGGAACTGTCACGCTGGTTCTGGCAATGAAAAGGTAACACATCTCGTTGAGGAACTGCTTAATTTCGTAATATACCAACGATCTAACTGGATGCTTGGTATAACTTGATTATGTAGCTAATTAAAATAGCACCATTCATGTTTGTTTTCAAAAAGAATGGTCCTCTAATATGGTTCCACGATTGTCTGCCCAAATATCCAGTTTTTTTATCAAAAATGTCAACGATTTACTTGCTCAATCATATTAAGGGTACACTCTTTCGAGAAACCTGTGATGTATAACAAAGCTTGATCACAGTTGACGCTTTTCGAGAGAGAGTCTCACAAAATTCAATTCAAATCATGGATGATTTTCATTAGTGAAGGTAGAATTTGTATCGAAAAATAATTCTGAAAACGTTTGTACGACTTACTCCTGGTGCTTGGGACTCATTCAAAAAATGTCAACTTTCCATCAAGACAACGTGGCCTAAAACTGCAACATTAACGCCTCCGTTATTGATTATTAGTAAAAAGTCATTTTCTATATTTCTGCCTGGTTGATTCTCGTGACAAACACGAGCAGTTTTTCCATGAAATGGAAAGATAAGGAGAAATAACTCGATTCAACAGGGCAAAATTACAAATATCTAATAATGAAGCTGAGGTAACAGTCTCTATATCGTATCAGAATAATTTTGATATAACCATCACCAGCTTCAGCAGTAACTAGGTGATGAATTCCATTGCGATAAATTGTACTTGAACAGGAAATGTTTCAATGTTAGTTCTCATTATTTTCATTAGTATCCTTCGATAGTGGTCAGTTCATTAAAAATGTTACGGACTAGATTAGGTAAATTTTCGAGAAAAAACACATGAAATCAATGATTAAGCCAACAAAATCTATCATAGAGCGTCTAAGATTGGTCAAGAACCTCAGAGAGTTTTCAGCAACATCAGAAGTATGACGGTTCCCTTGTAACAGCGGTTCGGTCTTCATTGATACTAGGTGAATCAAATATAAACGAGACTTTTTTTTTGGTAATTCATTTTGATTTTAAACGCCAAAAAATATAGTTTATTTTTCTACATAATCTCCTGATTTAGAAACACATTTCTCCCAGCGGATAGGCAGCTTTCCAATTCCTTTCAGGTAGAAAGATGAAGGTCGTGTCTGCAGCCAATTGCGCACGTAGGCTTCAACCTCAGCATCACTATCGAATCTTTGGCCTCCCCAAGCTTGTTTGAGAGGGCCAAACACATGGAAGTCACAGGGTGACAGGTCTGGACTGTAAGGAGGATGTTGCAATGTTTCCCACCCTAGTTGCTCCAATTTTTCCCTAGTCAAGGCTGCTGTATGGGGGCGAGCATTGTCATAGAGAAGAACCAATTTCCTGATCGATAGGTCTCGTCTTTTGCGGTGATATGCAAGTCGGACCTCATTCAAAACGTCGCACTAGTAGGCCGCATTAATTGTTCTGCGCTCGTGCCAAAAATCGAGATACAGCAATCTACGCTGGTCAAAAATACGGGACCCAAAACCTTGGCTTCCACTGGTCCAGGTTCTCGCTTGTTTTAGACTCTGGGGTGTAGTGGTGCACTCATGTTTCATCACAGGTGATAATGTGAGTGAGAAATTGGTCTCCTTGTTCCTGAAATCGTGCAAGGAGACGCCCACACACCTGCAGACGATGCGATTTCTGATCAGCTGTGAGAAGGTGAGGAACCCACCTGCTGCACATCTTACGGTACCCTAGCTCCTCTGTGAGTGTGGAGTGAGTGCTCCCATAACTTATCCCGACCTCACTTGCAATTTCAGAAGTGGTACGACGTCTGTCATCTTCAATAAGCTGTCGAACATTGCTGATGTTGTTCGCTGTAATGGTGGTGCGAGGTCTGCGGTTATTTTCTCATTTTCAATACGATCACGACCCTCCACGAACTGTTTATGCCATGCAAACACTCTGGTTCACGACAGTGTCTCTTACTCGAACTGGACAGTCAATCTCTTCAAGATTTCGGCAGGTTTTACGCCTTCTGCTGCGAGGAAGTTGATTACAACACGTTGCGCAATTGACGGATGTACATCTTGCTCCTACATCGGCACGGTGGACACTGAGAGAGTCGAGGAGGCTAGACCATGTGCTTCCCTTACTCCTGAAAAACCTACCCAACAACAAACATAGTGGGAACGTTCTCCGTCCACTATTGTGCCAGAAGGTCGAAAAGTCTCGTTTATATTTGATTTTCGTGAAAAATACGAGTGGTTTTTCCTTGTACGTAATACAAACCCATGTTCATACGCTCTTGAAGTGTATAAATCATAGATAGGAGAAATAGATCATCAGAAAATAAACGAAAAAAGAACTCGAATCAACAGGGCAAAATTATGAATATCTGATAATTAAGCTGAGCTGACAGTCACTGTATCATATCAGAGTAATTTTGACATAACCATCAACAGTTTCAGCAGTAACAAGGTGATGAATTCCAGTGCCATATTGTGTACTTGAACACGAAGTTTTTAACCGTTAGTTCTTATTATTTTCATTAGTATCATTCAAAAGTGTTCAGTTCATTGGAAATGTTACGGGCCAGATTGGAAGAACTTTGGAGAAACAAAACGCAATGTTCAAGTCAACAAAAACTATCATAGAGATATCTCTCCGAACGCAAAAGAAATTGTTTTTTCTGGTAGACCGATAAATTAGCTGTAGCCCAACATGCACTCAAAGAAGGCACACATGGTATCTCGTTCAGTGACACACAGGTGCTGGTTGAGATCCGAAACTATCATCCAAGATTACACAGGTAGGCAATGAAGATTCATAAACAAGAAGAAATTTTTAGTCGGAAAGGAGACGGTATGAAATCCGGCTGCCTGCCCTGAACTGCGCACAACTTAGATCATTCAACAAAGGTTTTGGGGATGACACCATGCCCACCACCAATTGAATTAAACCATAAACAGACACTGGAAAAGTAATACATGCAGAGAGGACAACGATAATACCGCGTCCGTTACTTTATCGCCTTTGATGATGTCCACCGCAATCATGGACTAAACGTTAGGCTGACAAACCTGCAGACGACGACCAACAAACTGATTTTCACGATACGATTTTGACTGGGTACTTCATTGATGAACTCACCTCCATGGCCCTTCCTTCACATAAAACTGAACAGCAGTAAATCGTTCGAAAGAAACAAGGGTACATAAGGTTACTGAAGTTTGTATAGGCCATGTTACTCTTGTGCTATATTACATATATTTCGTCTTCATAAATATTGAGAAAGAAGATCTGCAAAGCAGTAAAAAACTCACCAAAACTTACACAAATTTTTTCCACAATCAGTAAGACACCTCTTCCCATCTTGACCACAATTTTTCTTCAGCTACTCTCGACTACACTGACTGTGTGTTGCTTCGTAAGTTTCTTCCGCTATGGTCATCAAATTTTTGGCGGTAGCTTTCCCAGTTTGCATCACCAACGAATGAAATACACCTGCTTCGTTTTGCAGCAGAAGATGGGGATGGTCAAACTCTGCTTTCCGTCCTGCGTCCATCACTAGCACCTTATCCGAATCCATGATGGTGTGCAACCTGTGAGCTATTGTCAATACTGTACATTTGGCAAATTTTTTCCTGATGGTTTCCTGGATGAGACAATCAAATGTTCTGTTATGAACCAGAGGACGAATTTCGTTCGGATAAGAGACCGCTTTGGTAAGCCTCGTTAATCTTCATTATTTGTGAATGGAGTCCTCTGTTGATCCCCTTGATTACGTCTTCGTAAAGGAAGATGTCATGGATTTCACCCACTCAGGAGTATCCTACATGGATGCTCACAATTGAAGTTCACACAAAAACAAGTTCTATATAGAGTTGAATCTAAATTTGAACTGGAGATTTTTTCATGTGGTGAATCTCAAGAATGGACTATATTATAATTTGAACTGAAGTTATGTGATAACCTGACGTCACCATCTTAGTTTATTTCTCAGAAAACAAAAATGAAACGAAAACTGAATAGAACAGAACCTTATTGTTACAATATCGTGGCAAATCTATACTAATGATGAGTGATTTTTTGCTGGTATCTTTTTGGAAACACTGTTTTTGACAGATCACGCGTGAATCGTGTCTTGTATCATTGTCAAACTTGTTGAGTTTGGTCTATGATTTAACCATGAATCAACTTACGAATGAACAACGCTTGCAAATTATTGAATTTTATTATCAAAATTCATGCTCGGTGAAGAAAGTGCATCGTGCACTTCTTCCAATATATGGGCAGGTTCGTCGGCCTACTGATGGATCCATTCGGAAGATTGTGACTAAGTTTCGAACCTAGTTTACATTATTGGACATTAAACCACCTACACGCATACGTAGAGTGAGAACCGAAGAAAATATTGCGGTTGTATACGCCAGTGTTCGTGATGCCCGTGAAATGTCGATTCGCCACCGTTCGCAGTCATCACCCGAAGACGACTGTGAATACTAACAATCAAAACGTCGTGAACTAACTTGGCTTGATACCTCTCAACTTTTTTATTTTCATTTT
>NW_019296237.1:0-13674 GCF_000500325.1 Leptinotarsa decemlineata
ACAGACCGGTAATGGACATTTGATGTCCGCTTCATGTACATGTCCACATGGACTAATAAAGGACTTTTCATGGATATCCATCGGATATCCTGTGTTTACTGGGCATCAGTGATTAGTTCATTCGGATTCGAACGAAATTCTAGAAAGTGGGGTATTTTTGTGAGAAAATTCTATTGGTGCAATCGAAAAGTCGATCTGAGTTCGGCAAATCGAGTTACCTCAAAAAACTGCGAATAATTTCTGTTAGTCTCATTTTCGCGAACACCCGGTATTATGTGGAGTTCGGAAATTGAGACAATCGTGATTCTCAAACGATTTTACATCATTTTTGCGGTATGACTTTTAGTGACTAGCTGCTCGGTTTAAAAGATAGACCACTTATTCCTCGACCACGCTATTTTGCATCGAATTTTAGTGACTTATTAGCTTATTTCGAGTACTTAGGATATTTTCATGACTGCCATCGTCTTTTCCGTCTTCTATTACATGAGAGTGCATGATGTTGGTTTTTTTTAAGTCCAGATCGGCCGAAAGGCTCCATTTGATCGAAGAAACAGATTTTCGTTTTCTACATGACGGAAGTCTGAAAATGTTTTCGGATTCGAACGAAATTCTGGAAAGTGCGGTATTTTTGTGAGAAAATTCCATTGGTGCAATCGAAAAGTCGATCTGAGTTCGGCAATTCGAGTTACCTCAAAAAACTGCGAATAATTTCTGTTGGTCTCATTTTCGCAAACAGCCGGTATATTGTAGAGTTCGGAAATTGAGATAATAGATAAAAGTGCATGATGACTAGATTTTTTTTAGTCCGATTCGCCCGAAGGGCTCCTTATTTTGATCAAAGAAACAGATTTCCGTTTTCTAAATGACGGAAGTCTGATCGAATCGGATAACGAAACTTGTCCGTCACCTTGAATTCATTAATTTTGACAAAACATTCATAATCTACGAGTCCTAAAAAACCCACATACAAATTTTATATCGTTTCGAACCACAATCACACATCTCATCGTTCGATATCATGGAACCGTCATCTTGAATTCGTCAAGTTTGACAAAAGATTCAAAATCTCCGACTCCGAAAACCTCTTTATAGCAATTCTGAATTGAATCGGACGCCAATCACAAACTTCGTTCGCCATCTTGAATTTATTTATTCTTACAAAATATTCATCATCTCCAACCCAAAAACCTCTGCATTGCAATTATGATCTGCGAATCGGATCATAATCACAAATCTCGTCCGTAAAGAACTTGCAACATCGTGCAAACTTTGAGATCAACACGAAAACGAACAGGTTTGAATCGAAAATGTATTTTGGAAGAACGAACACAATGGCGAATTAAATTCGACCCTGAAAAGCTCAATCTTGGCCACGCTAAAAGTAAGGAGTGCAAATATCGATATTTCAGTATCGATACTGAAGAGTGATATTATCGACACCGATATCTCCATTTTCCTAATATCGAAATTTCGATATCGAAGTCAAATATTATGCAACCAATATAACAGAAATTGCTCCGCCACTCTTGTGGAGAGTAGCACAGCTATTAAAGTCTTCCAGTGAGTGGTCAAAAACTCAACCAAATATCATTTTTACAGTGCGTTGATAAAGATATTTGGAATTTGTTTTAGAATTTCACCAGTTAATGAAAATTAAACTTTCTTTAATTCTTGAATGATTTTTCTTTTCCAGTCTAATAGGTATTTGTGTTTTGGTTATTTGGTTTCAAAATTGCATGAGAAGCTAATTTCACTTATTTTAAAGAGATGTAAATTATCTGAAATACTGAAATTACCAAATAATTGTAATAACTTTAATAAATTTTGTTTGAATTATTCTCGATATCGAAATTCGATATTATTCTTTTGATATATCGGTAATATCGATATTGATTAACGATATTAATATCGATACGGAATATCGATATCCGATCACTAAATTTATTCCATCAGGCGAACTCGCACTGCCATACGTGTTGCTTAACTAAAGGCTAAAGATCGTTAAGTGAGTAAAACCTTTGTATCTAAAACATTCAAAAACTTACTGCGCAAAAGTATCTATTTTAAATTACGCCGGAAGCTTTTGAATCTGTTACAGAATAATCTACATCAAACAAGAAAAAATTTATTTGTTAATTTTCAGTGAATGCATTTTTAGTGCATTTGTTCAAAAGCTTGTGTGCAAAAAGTTTTTTCAATATAATTTTTTATTTTGATATGGGAACCCCCTCGAAATCTTCCAATTACCCGAATAAATCACCCTCAACTAAACGGTCATAATATTATTAAGATTAACTAATATTTACTGATTTTTTCATTGAGATACATTAGTGGGAAAGTGCTCTAACGCTTCATATTGTGAAATAAGTTGTGAACAAAACACTACGCCAATATCTACGCCCATATCGGGATATTCTGTAAGCGATCAAACTGACCGTTGCTGCGAGCGACATATAGTGAAAATATTCAATAACCAAAAACTACCTCAATATCTCACCCTCGAAATGGAATATTCGCTAAGAAATTACCGTTGCTTGTGATTTTCTTGTACAAATGAATTATTATGAACATGAAATATAACTTTTGGATGTCAAAGTCCTTTTTTAAAAATTAAATTTTATTAACAAAAATGGGTGTCAACAGTGTGAGAGCAAAATTAAGACTGAATTATAAAAGTATTCTTGCCATGAAGATAAAATTGCTTGCATATCTGTTTCCCAGAATCGCGAGATTCTGCTCAGCATGGTCAGCGGTTCACATGAGAAAAGGCGATATAATACCTCCCCCGAAGATTCAACGTAGGAGGGTCAGCGAGGAAGTTGAACCCTAGACATATCGATGTCTCGATTTGGTTCGGATGGTCCCTTGGTTTTGCACCGTCTAAAGCCATTCTTCTTGTGCACTAGGTACAAACAACACAGGTAGATAAACATCGTCCAAAAAATTGGGATATGTGCTACGTCTTTGAAGGATATAATCGGTTCGTTTTCCATTATTGCTGTTTTTATTGAATGAAGTTCGTCCATGATCAGGTCATCGAGTTGAATCTCTATTGATTTTGGTGCCTCTGGCTTCCCTTCATCCAAGTCTGGTAAGATGATTGGTTCACTATTGGTAACTTGGTGATCGTTGGTTATGATTTGGTTGCCACAGGATAACTGGCATTAGAGATGGGCCCAAAAGAACCGAACTGGTTTTTCGGAACAGGTATCAGTCAACTGTTCAGTGAACCTGTTCTTTTCATTGAACTGAACTTGTTCAGACGGTGAATGGCTATTCCAAAGACGCTTGCGCAGGTTGGTGCTGGAACTGGATGACGGGACCGCTCTGTGACCTGTGCTCTCGACTGCACTGAGCACTGACAAGTCATAAATATTTTCCATGAAATGTTGAACATGCAAAACGAATTAATTAAATACCTACCTGTTGCAAAATCGTAGGTCCCTGTCTCTGTGAATTCTCCTCAACGTGGGTTTTCACTGTTTTTTTAGTGGGTAGAATTTTCACCGTGGGGTGTTTTCTAAGCATATGAATCTTTTGATTTTATTATACTAGGATGAAGAATGTTCAGCCTGGAAATTGTATTGAGTTTTCAAAATCTTGCAAAATTGAATTTATGATTTCAAATCTATTGATTATCTGATTTACGATGTCTCTGATGAACATACAGTTTTCTTTATACGTTTGATTTTCAACAATTTTTGCTATTTGATTTATTTTATTTTTGATTCCAAAAGCCTTTCGGAATGTTTCACTTGCTGAATTGTACTATTGAACTGATCAATTAATGAGATTGAGAGTGAGTTTTGCTTCTTAATGTTCGTTACTAGATTATTTTTATTTTCTTGTAATTCATTGATCAGACGGTCACATTTTTCATAATCGCTGGAATCTAAATTTCCTGAGATTGACTTGAAAATCGATCCAACGCCATTTATGAGACCGCGTTTTCCAAAAATTGTAATATTTTTAAATAGTTAGATGTGTCCCATGAGTAGTTTTTGTGACCGCCTACAAGTGTCCTTACATTTTTTGAGTGGAATTTCAGTTTATTTACCTCCGTTATCATTTATTTATTTATTTATTATTATTTCACTTGTTGAAAGGTACAATGGAAAAAAAGATGAAAAAACATATTTTCCAATATACAATAACAAGGAAAACGTCACCTTAAAAAAGAAAAAAAACTATAGGAATTTACAAATGATTTGCCAAATGAACAAGAAACACAAATAACATGGAGAGAGATAAAATCATCGATAAAATTCCTCCAAGGAGTAGCAATTTTTTTTGGATTTAAATCATAATAATGAATAAGTGAATATGTGTGCGTTTCGACTTTGGCTGTTCCAAGTTTGAGAGGAATAAGTCCTGGATTGTTTTGTTTAGATATATTTTCCTGGAGTCCGAGAGTTTCAGATAATCTGAAAAATTGATCATTTTTTAATGGGAAATGGGTATTTTTTGAGGGGCCGTTTTAAATTGTCCATATAATTTTTTTGTTGGTTTTCTGTAGAAACTGTTTTCATTGTATGATCGACTATTTTGATTTGAGTTGGTTTTTGAAGTTTATTTGCATCATTTTGCCTAATATATTTTTTCACGTAAACTTTCTTTGGTTTTGAATACAATGGGATCATCGCGTTTTTTATTATTTCATTCTACTATCTTTTCTTTCGCTGAGTGATTGTATGCCAGAATTGCATACAACATTTTCATTTTTGGAGGGGTTTTCAACAATCCTCTAGTGTTGAGTAGACGAATGTGTTCTAGAATGGTAGAATGGAACCGTTCTGTCACTCCATTGGATTGCGGATGGTGTGGTGATATGAAATGAACTTCGACTTAGTGTAAAGCCAGGAGTTCCGAAATAAGAAAGTTATTGAATTCAGTACCGTTATCAACGATAATTCGTACTGCAAAATCGGATCGTTGATTAATAGGTTTTAGCAGGTATTGAAGCATTCCAAAAATTCTGCATTACGTTCGATTTTTGCGCCTTTCTTCAGGCATTTGGTTAATGGGTTTTGTTAGTCTAGCGAAATTATCAATAAAGCATCGAAAGTAACCTAACAGACCCAAGAATCCTTTGATCTGTTTGGTGGTTTTTGGGACAGGAAAATTTTTGATGGTTATGATTTCATCTGGATTTGGCTTGACACCTTCGGGAGTCACGACATGTCCCAGATAGACTACTTCCTTTCGTGGAATTCTGACTTATCTAGCTGAATTTTGAAGTTTGAGCTTCTCAGACTGTTGAAGACAGATTTGAAGCTCTCAAGGTGTTCTTGGAGGGAAGTCGAAAAGATAATAATATCGTCGAGGTATACCAAGCACTTTTCGTTCTGGATACCACGGAGGATTTTATCCATTAGCTGGCGTGTTTTTCAGCCCAAATGACATCCTCGAATACTCATAATGGTCATGTTTGGCTGTTTTTTCAATATCGTCCTATTCCATCTCAATTTGATGGAAGCCACTGGCCAAGTCGAGTATCGTGAAATACTGGTATTTTTCCAGTTTGTCCAGAAGATCTGTGATGTTAGGTAAAGGGTATTTGTCATCTATCGTTTTCTCGTTAAGCTTGCGATAGTCAACAACAACCCTCCATTTTTGCTTCCCAGAAGCACCAATCTACCCCTATCATAGAACTGTTGAGGCTTTTCATTAAGGGATTGCCTAATCATAACCAGGTCTCTGTTTAGGTAAGTTTCATTCCTTTGATCGGCAAAGTTTCTGGTTAATGTATCTATGAGTTCTTTCCAATTTGACCCGTTCTGTATATTGGCTATCATTTTAGCATTGCCTGATAATTTTGAAATGAGACAGTTCGGTAAATGAACATTTTGAAAGCTTGTCGGCTCAGCCACATTATGAAAACTTGTAATTATTGAATCACAAACTGCTAGATATCTATTTAAATCATTAGGGTTGCCGTCGAATTCATTCACACACCTAAGGTATTCTGAGTTGAATTGATAAGCCATCATTATATTTGAATTTCTAGAAGAACTAGGCAAAGAAACTGAAGAGTCAACCGTTTCTCAAATTTAACTTTCCAAGAATTTGAGATAAGGTATCAATATACATTTAAAAATAACGACTTACATTAAAATTGTAAGATTTTTGAGCATCCTTTATAAGGTAGACGACTGGTTTCCCGATTTTTGATTTCCAGAAAGACTTCCTTGCGAGATTGGACGATTCTGTTCCACTCCTCGATGATCTGCCAGATGAGGGTAGCTAAAGGTCCACGATGGATTGGGTTTCTTAAGGTTTGAAGAGCCACTCCTTCACAAACACTCCACAAGACAAAACGACAAGTTCGTTACCCGATGAATCGTTGAAACGAAAACTGCACGTTCGATACGTTCAATTTCAAGTATACTACCGACTGCGCCAAATATAGCTTTTGGATGTCAAAGTTCTTTTTTGAAAATTGAATTTTATTAACAAAAATAGGTGCTAACAGTGTGAGAGCAAAATTAAGACTGAATTATAAAATTATTCTTTCCATTGAGATAAGATTGCTTGCAGTTTTCCAAAATCGTGAGATTCTGCTTCAGCATGGTCAGCGGTTCACATGGAAATGGGCGATATAATTCATGCTTCACATGCCCCATATAGTAAATTAATTTTTAACCACCAACTACCCTAATACCTTACTCCGGAATTGAAAAATTTGCTAAGAGAAGAAATTGACCCTTGAAGGTTATTTTTTGATGCCAATAAATTATCAGGAACTTGCTCTACACTCTCGAAATAGCAGAATACTTTGTGACCCAGAAAGTACCCCAATATCTCGATCCAGAATTGGAATATTCGGTAAGAGAACAATTGACCCCGATGCTGATTTTTTTTGCCAGTATATTATAAGAAACTCTCTCTACATGCTCCATATAGGAAAATAATTTTCCTCATAAAGCTATCCAATATTATCAAACTCAGTTTAATGAAAAATATTCATTTTTGATTATTCAAAAATGGATAGATATCAAGTATCATATCAAAAAGTATCTCTCCAAGATAAATAAAATTGAAAAGTCCATTGAATAATTGGCAAATGGTTTTATCGTTGTTGTCAACTTCAGTTCAATAAAAAACTATTTCTTATATTCAGTTTTCTTTAAACGATATAAAATCATCTCTTGAGGGCGAAAGTAATTCTGAGAGTTGAAAAAATTAAGAGGCTTTTGAAGCCATTTCTCTTTCGAAAATAATTATGAGGAATATGGAAAATGCCCCATTCTATGAATTTACATCTTGAGTACCAATTCTGATAGGTTCTGCCAGAAATTTCACGAAATGCCAATGGCTGATTCTGGTTCGATGAATCCACTTGAGGCATACATCGAAATAAAATATTTTTTACTTTTCAGGGTGTTTAGATTAAAGCTTGTATTGATTTGATTCATTCAATTTTTTATGGTATACTTAGGTCATTCTGTACACAGTTTCTGGATATTATTTTCAAATCTTGAGAATTCCTTCTAATCAGTCGCCGAACTGTCATTACACAGACATATTTTTTTGTTATAGGAGTAGTTTGAGTCAACATATTACAATTTTGTGGCATTCATTCGACATGTGATCACCATATGCGAAAACAGATGATACATTACACAATTACCAGTTCTTCTATATTAGTGGCACTCATATACACAATACTGAAAACATATGATTCTGGTAACGGACGCTACACAAACCAGCAAACCTATATTACTGGCAACCACTTATACCAGCTCGTCTTCCTTGATGTCCTACAGATAATATTTGCGATGCTACCACATATACACCTATTGCACGGTTTCCACTAATATTGACAAACCTGTATATGTTTATGTATGTAAGTATATATAGGTGCATACATATGTATAAACTGTATATGCAATTGTAATTGTGGTAATATATTGTGTTTATATTTTATTTACATATTCTTCGTTTTTTTTTTTGGGGTTAAGGTCTTCTAGTGTTAGGATCATCAGACCTCTTCGTTGTATGTAATTGTCCCATTTCAAATGGATTCCTAAATTCTGTAATAAAAATGTGTTTATTGCTCGTTTGTATTTTAACATATTTTCATTTTTTGGCTAGTTTAATTTCTCGTTGTAGGATCGTCTGATATGCTGAATAATTTTTATGTGTTTAATATATTGGGTGCGAGTGTTTACACATTGGGGAAGTTTCCTGTCAATGTGTGTTAAGTTTGAATGTCCTTACTGTGATCTCTGTATTACCACCCTATACAATTTATTGTCAATTGTGGTTTCCAGCTTCCGGTATGGTTTATTATGGTATTGATTCGGGTGTTCATTGCCAATCTTTCCTATTTCCAAAATTTCCTCAATTTCTTTTATAATATAACTTCTTCAAGCCTGAATGTTCTGTAATATGCACATCCATTTCCAGCTATTCCCTCATGATTGGGGAATTATTTGTTTCTATTGAGATTCATGATATGGTACACAAGGTTTAATGTGGATTGGGTTAACGATCTGTGGTATGTTTTTCAATTCTTCCAGTGTACTTCACAAATCACTGATAATGAAATACTTCGTATCTGCTCTTCTTGATATATTTTGTTTTTTGTGTGTAGCCAAATATAATCTGATATCAGGCGGTAAAACCTCAGGCATATGAAAATGTGCCTGATTAAGTTGTTCCATTATTTGTATTCATGCAGGTCTAGTAATTTTTAATTGGCCGTTAGGTTTTCTGCTAACATTTCATGAATTGTATGTGTTTTGAACGATGCGATTATTTTTTTTGTTATTATGCATTGTATTTTTTTACTATGCACTTTTTGTTAACGGAATCATTATTATTTCAAAAAGAAGATGCTGCTAGTCAAGCCCCGTACCCGAAGCTTCGACCCATTTGAACGGCGTTTCAACATCGTTAATCAATGACCACTCTCCACAACCGTTAAATGAGTGGTCATTGGGTCCAAGAATTTTGTGCTCTGAGAAAAGCGAATCAAGAATGATAGTCTTGTGTATTTGTCCGACTGAGATTCCGCTGTTTTGGGGCAAACAGGTACGATGTCAAGATTAGAGAATAGTAAGGACATCGTTTCACCTATGACTCCTATAATCAGAACAATCATTTTAACAGAGTGGTCTTGGTAGTGTCTGCAGAGTTTGGAGAGTAATCTAGATACCGCATCCGTTTTTCACCCTCTTTTCAGACAATATTCGCTTCAACCCAAGCAGAAAATTCCATTAGGAATATCATCTTACTTTGATGCTTGAGGACAACTACAACAGTACCAATAACTGCCTGAGGAAGGGGAATAAGTACACCCAATAAATTCGTCACCCCTCATCCTTCACATCGGATTCAATGTCCTCCGGAGCGTAAGGTAAAACCGGTGTTCCGTCAATACCGTAGAATGCCGGGGATAGAATAAAGTTTTCTTGGAACCACGTAATGTCGCTTTATATAGGCTGAGATCGTATATGCTGTACAAGCCGACAGCATATGCATAAGGGTCTCAGGTGCCTCATGGCAGGTCCTGCACCTGCTGTCAGCGACCTCTATACCCGTCAGATGATTATGGTAGACCAAGATGTTGAAAAAACCCTTCTAGCAAATCATGTTGAATCCCTCAGTTTCCAACTTAAGTCCAATTGCCTCAGGAAAGTAAAAGTCGGGTGTTTTGATAAGCCGAGGTTTTCAATATTGTTAAAAAATCCCCTATGCATTGGCTTATACTTGATATTGATATGTTACCTTGAAAGAATTCCATGCCCACTTTGTACACTATGAGGTAAGTGATCATTGGGTACGAAAATCATGTGTACCGTGAGTATTAGACGCAAAGAGCCAAGAATGACCACCTTCTGCATTTGTCCGACCAAGATTGCAGCTTTACTTCAGCAAGCCGGACTCCAACAGTCTGTGGACCTTGAAGAGAAAATCTCGATTTTTCATCCGATTTTCTTCCTCTTTTCGAACAATATTCGCCTCACCCGGAGCTGAAAAGACGAATATCTTCTTACTCAGATGACCGAGGTGGACTAAATCAGGCTTATTAGGGTATCAGTCTGAGACTGGGAAATTAATATTTTCAATAAATTCGGTACTACTCGTTTCTCACAATGGATTAAATATCCCCTGGCGCAGGAGCTAACACCAGTGTCTCGTCAATACCGCAAAAGTGCTGTTGGTGATAATACTTGGTAAACTCACCACTTCAATGTCGAAACCAAACCTAGATTTAAGGCAGTTGCCTTAAAGATTAATGTTCCAATGTCTCTCTCTCTCTCTCTCTCTCTCTCATCGTCGTGGATCATGCAGAAATAGAATCAGAACTCCTGTTGATTTTACAGGTTCCACCCATTATTATTCTGTCATGTAGATACTCTCCGTGTTTTTTCGTCGAGTTGATACAGCTCCTCCTAAATTTACTTCAATGCTATAAAGGAATAGAGTGAGATCAAGACGGCAAGCATATTTAAAGCAGAAACTATGTTCTACCCTGAAAGTTCCGATGATCAGAACAGTCGGAGTTTGTAATGATACTTGCCGCGGCGATTTCTTCATTGAAGTTTACTTTTGTGGTAGATGGTGCAGTATACTTCTGTGTAAAAGGTGTATAAATTATTATTATCAAGAGATCGACAGGAAACTTGAAACCACGAATATCAATGATAAACTAGTTTTCTTGCTGAGTGTTATTGGATCATTGATCCAGACTGTAGTATTATCTTGCAGTGAAGGCTGCAGAAAGAGATAAAAAAATATTTCTCATTCGCTGTTAGATATCCTACAACTCAGTTAGTAGATAAACAACACGGGTATGAGCCCAAAATCCTATGTATATTCTTAAGGAGCTAAACTTTTTGCAATTTTCATGACATCCGATCACAACCTTGTGGAACACCCAACTCGAGGTGTTTCGGAGAGTGATAGAGAGAAACGTGTGACGTAATCGATGTAAAGAAGTTACTTATGATGCACTGTTTGGAACCTTTGGTGTAGTAATGAATATTACTGGAGTTTCTTTCTCAACACCAAATCGTTATTTTTAACACCTCGACACGTGTTTCGATCACCAAGTGATCATCTTGTGTGTCGTGTCGAGGTGTTAAAAAAAATAACGATTTGGTGTTGGGAAAGAAACTCCAGAAATATTCGATGTAGAGAAGGATGAGAATGAGTATAAGAGTGTAGCCCCCTTGGGTCTCCGCCTCACCCCTTGGGCCCCCTTGTCACGCACCAGGTCACGTAGTCATCAGCAGCTGAGGGAAATTAAATTAAAAAAAAGCGATCGGTATGAGATTTGAACCCAGGCCGTCGGCGTAGTAGGCCTTGTCCTTAGCCTCGACACCAACGTGGTATATTGGAAGTAATTGCGAATTATTGATATTTATAGCGGTTGTTTGTCGGGACCGAAATTGATTTTCAAAATTTTTAATTTATTTTCATGTGGAAGATAGGAAAATATCATTAGATTTGGGGAAGAATTGATGTTTCATAAAAAGGTGTGTGTGTGTAAGAGAGAGAGAAATACATGTAACGTAATCGATGCAAAGAGAGATGGAGATGAGATCGAGTCCAAGCATGGCAGGTTCGGTATTGTCGGTTGTAAAATAAATAGTTGTTTATGGAGCGATGTAGCATATTTCATTAGTAAAAGATTTCTCTTGGACTAAATTTCATCACAAAAAACTTTTAATACACTGCTGATAACCCCTCGCAATGTATGCCTGAAGGTGGCAAAGGTGGTGACTCACCAGAAATGCCTTAACTTCTAGTACCAAAATGAAATTTGGTGTATCAAAATCAGATTAGGTGTAAGTAATTAGTATGTGAAAAAATGGTTTTCGAATATTTTTTATTAATGGATCATTTTGAATTTCTAAATAGACATTTCTGGATCAGAAAGTGATATCACAAGTTTTTACATGTACTTAATTTTTTAGAGCTACTTGCATCTACAATGCATCCTTCCATATCTGTATTTCACTTGAATTCACAAGGTATAAGAAACAAAATAAATGAGTTGGAGAGGTATAGCTTACATAACAAATTAACAGTAATATGTATAACCGAACACTGGCTACAGATGAATGAGAAACATTGCTATAATCTAGATGAATATGAATTGATCAGCTGTTACTGTAGAACCATTCATATAAGGGGAGGGTCTTGTATTTATGTGCACATGTCACTTGAGTCTACAGAAATTACTAGTATTAGCAGCATGTCCATTGAAAAAATATGTGAAATAGCAGCATGTCATATAAAACATTTGAATGTCATAATAATTACAGTATATAGATCTACTTTTCATCAAGATATTTCTCGCTTTCTTGAAGTACTGGAATTAGTGATTCATGAATTATATAACTATATGGGAAAACTAAATAGCAAAGTGATTTTTGCAGGTGATTTTAATGTTAATTTTCTGGATCCAGCTGACCAAAGAGCATCAAATGTAAAAAATGTATTCCTCAGTCATGGGTTCTGTCAAGCAGTATTTGAAAATACTAGAATGAATAGATGTTTAGATAATTTTTTTATGAATTTTGACGATGCAATAACAACAGTAGTTGAATTAGGAGTCTCAGATCATAGGGGTCAACTGCTACAACTTACTGAAGATATACACAAGGCAGTTCCCAGTAGTATCAACAGAACAAAAAATTATTCTGAAAATAATATTCAACAAATGTTACACTACCTTATAAATGAAAAATGGGAAAAAGTTTTTGAAAGCTTAACTGCAGATAAAAAATATTCAGCTTTCATTTCAATTCATGATGCAAAAAACAGATTAATGTTCCTACACTCTTGGCAGAAACAACATCCAACTTCTGAAAACTCGAAAATATATAATGACTATTAAAAGAATTATTACAAACTTATTATTACAAAATTATGTATGTGTAGCCTAATATAGTGAAGTGGTCGAACTAAAGAGCTCCATCAGAAAGTCAGTCATGGTATGTAAACAACTGCATTGAAAATTATAAAAAGCGGTGAAGCATAAAGTATATGACGTTCTGAAAAACTAAAAAAGAAGTATATTAGCAAACTGTAAATAAATAGTGAAAACGAATTAAAAAAGACTACCGAAGTAATAAGAGACTCCCAGAATAAAAACTATCAACAAATGCCCTTATCAGTTGAAGATAAGCATTTGGCTAAGAGTGTCCATACACGTTAAAATCAAATTGCCAAGCTATTGAAATGGAAGAACTTCGTCAAGAAGTCATTAGAAATAGAAAAGAGATAAAAAGTGCAATAGAAGCAAGCGAAGCCAGAGTATTACTGACATTAGAGGAATTGAATAACAAAGTGAATAAATTGGAAAGGGAAAATCAAGACTTGAAGAAGAAGGTTGAGCTACTCGAAAGGACATCAAAAAAAAATAATATCTTGATACTTGGTTTGGACCAAACAACAGAGAATACTACGGTCAATGTTTGCACAAAATTAAAAAATTCTCTTGGTATCAATATCACTGAAGATGATATAAATAACATTTATCCATTGAGAAATATGAAAAGAAACCCATTGAAAGTGGAGCTGATATCTTATATGAAAAAACAAGAGATACTAAGAAATTGCAAGAAGCTGAAGGGAACAAATATATCAATCCTACAGGACTTGACATTTGAACAAAGGGCAGAAAATAGAATATTACGTGAAAACCTGAACAGA